>OU383795.1:2578342-2647527 GCA_910950805.1 Acrocephalus scirpaceus scirpaceus | reverse complement strand
AGATTCACACTATTCCTTCATATATTGGTAACACAAGCATTAGAAGACCAGTTTCTAAAATTCTTTAGAGTGCAAAAGAATATATGAGTTGGCAAAGCAGGAAGTGCTAGGGTGCATATTATGCCAGAAAATAAACCAAAACAAAGCGTGACAAAGGTTTCTAAGGAAGGCGGCCCCTGGCTTACCGACCTTTTGAAAGAGTACAGGTAGACCTTACAACTACCAAAAGTGGGGATGCACCAGTATCTATAGTGATAGTGAGATAAACAAAGTAATTTTGTTGCAAATGAAGTAATTGTTAGCCCAGTGCCTTGTTAAATGTTCACCCCCACCCTGTTAATCTCTTAATCTCCCCACCTCTTTTGTTCCCTTTCTGCTGCACCTTCGAGCTGAGCCCCCTGGCTACCCCAACACCCAACCTAGCAACCAAAGAAGCCAGGAGGAGGAGAAATCCAGCAGACATGCAAATAGAAGAGATGCAGTGCCAGCTGGGAGAAGAAATTATTACTCCGGACCAGGAAAATTTTATTAGACTGAACCACCAAGACACATAGATGGACCAGCAAGGAGTGAGACTGCCTCCTCCCAAAGCTGAGCGGTTTTCACCCCTCACCCTGACTCGTGGAGACGTTGCCCAGAGAGGGACCTCCCTGGAATTTCAGAGCCAACCAAGCCTTCGGGATGGGGCGGCCGTAAGGACCCTGAGCTTGACTCTGCCTGCATTCCAGTGAATGAGGCTGCTGCACACCTCCCCTCCAAGTTGCTTCTGAGAGCAGCTGGCAGCCCAGTGGACGAAGTTGCTGCACACCTCATCCTCCGAGATACTTTTGGGAGCAGCGGCGGCGTGCGTTCGACCCGTCGGGCCCCCACCCTGAGCTGATCACAATAAAGGCTTTTAAAAGGAGAAATATCTCCTGCCCTTGTTTATTACAATAGTAGATCAACTAACTCAGTGAGTAAAGGCTTTTCTCAATGCCCGAGCAACAGCACGTGTTGTGACAAAAGTATTAATTGAAGAAATCATACCTGGATATGAGATCATAGATTATATTTATTCAGACCAAGAGACCCACTTCACGTCTAAAATAACCAAACAACTTTCAGAAGCTCTGGAGATCAGGTGAGAATATCATACTCCATGGCATCCTCAGAGCTCAGAGAGAGTAGAAAAGATGAATCAGACTTTAAAAGCCCAATTAGCAAAATTGATAATAGAAACAAAAATGTCATGGACCAAATGTCTCCCCTTAGCCCTTTTAAATATAAGGACTCAACCAAATTCAGAAACTGGGCTGTCACCATTTGAGATGCTTTATGGGATGCTGTAAGAGTTGGCCCTAGGATCTTCAATTTTGTCTCACGTTTCGTCGTGGAAACTTTGGGGGGCAACGAGGGGCAGACCTCAAGAGCTGATGTAACTGCTACCAGAATTGCCATTTGACCACGTGTGTTTGCTTGGGAACTGAGTTCCTGGACATACGTCTGGGTGAAACAATGGTAGTCACAGCACACTACACTGCCCCTGGACCACCTGTGCCTGAGGTGCAGCAGGATCAGCTTGTTCTGTTCTCCTCCCCCTTGCATTGGGCATAGACTCACGCGATTTCTCCCCCACTCTGGCTGATTGCCTCTCGCCTCGGAAAGAACTATATATTCAGCCTTGAAGGAGACCCGTTTGAGGACCTCCCCACAGAAGACAAAATCTATCAGCTCCATGAGAGTTTGCGGCGTCAATCTATTGGCCAAGCGCCACAAGGTTTGCGAAGGCGAACTTATTGGACAGCTGCGAAGATTCCGTCTCTCTCACTGTGGTAATTATCCTATCTTTCCTATCTCTCCTTTTCTCTCTTGCTCTCATCTATATAGCTTTCTTTCCTCCGTTTCTTTCTCTCATTATTGCATATCAGTTTTGGTGGGTACATTGAATAAAGTATACTGGTTTTTTGGTGGGTATACTGAATAAAGTATATTGATTTTTTTGTTAAACAGCACTTTTTGTCTCCTTTGTACTCTGGAACTAATACGAACTCAGCCCATTTTGAGCAGGTCATAACAGATGCCTTACCGGCATGGGATGCCTGTAAGACACCCCTGGGTAGAAGGCGAAAGCTGACAAATATTATCTTAGCCCTCGCCACAAATTTGGGTCTGTTCCAAATTGACTCTCCCAAGTAGTATTGAATTTTCATAAAAGGCGTAAGGGGAAAATTAGATCAGTGAGCACGACCATTAGCTGTTGAGTGCTGCAGAACAAATAAAGTGCCTTGCAGAGCACAGTTAAATTGTCAAGGTGGGCCGCCTTTAAAAAGAAGTATGCTATGCGAGACCATTATAGGACCCCAGAAGAATTTCCCTGCTGCCGAGAAGACAGACTCCCTCGCTGCTGGTAGCAACCCAGTAGGCTCAGGCAGAGGCAGAAGAGCGTTCTGATGAGAGATCCTGATAGTCCTGAGCCTAGCCATGTTCCAACTGGCCGGACTATCCGCAGCGAGCAAGCTCCGTACTGAGAAGTGCGAGCTGTGCTTCAGAGCGGCCTGGAGACAGTTAGCTCCAGAAGCAACGTATAAAGCCCAGTATAACTGTTCCGGCAGAGACAGGTGCTGTACCTTTAATAGTGTCTCATTTAAGATATGTCAAGAAAAAGGAGAACTAATTTGTCATAGCTCAAAAGCAGTAATTCAGAAAATAAGATCAGAAGGGCATGCCCGACCCAGGCGAGAAGTCAGAAAAGCACCAGCTATCCCAGTTTGCAAACATTGTAATCACGCAGTTTAGATTAAGAGCAGAAAAAAAATCTACTTTTGTTTCATACTATCAAGTGAACAAGCTTTGTTATAATTCAAGTCAATTAAGAATGTGTATATTAGATAGCAAGACCTATTAAGTAAGTCAGAACAAAAAATATGTTAAATTAACTTTGAACACTGAACCTATTGTATTAGATCTGCTAAAAGATGATGAGACGGTTTGCAGGAAATACAAAAGAACCTTCTGTTTTTCTAAAAATGAAAAAGAAGTAACCTCAAAAAATAAATTAGAACAAATAGCCTTAGAGAAAAAAAGTTTAAAACATGAATTAAATGGTGATATAGAAGGGGAGGAATTGTTATAAATATATGGTTTAATTTGAGTTTTCTTATTAAGAAACATGTTATTTCTGTATGAAATAAAGTGTATCCAGAGGCACCCCCCTGTACAGAGATCAATATGTGGGGGGGCCGGTAGCTGGCATGCCAAGCCCTCCCTTGATAGGACAATAAAGATTGCATCTCCACTTCAGTGTGGGGTGGACTGCTACTGGGGAAAAGCTGATAACACCGAACAACAGGAACCAACACCCAAATAATGATCACAAGCACCCATCAGAACCCATTCATTCCACTCAACCGACAGAAAATCTAATCACTCCACCTTCCCGGAATTTGAATTCGGAGAAACCAGAAACCAAGACATGTTTGCATGGCGAGAACTTCAAGAATAATTCATAGACAGATTCAGAGATGAGACCAGATTTACCGGGATTCTATTCTACATACGCATCAAGTGGACTGAAAGCACATCTACATATTCAAAGAAAGAACTGGACAATAACATAGCCTCAAAGCAAAATTTCCCTATAAAAACTGGCCCTCAAAGGGTGGTCGGTGTGAACCAGGGCAGGGGCAGCAGTCCAGAGAGACTGTGTCCCAATTTTCGGTTCACCCGGTTTTGATTCCCGGGGTCAGAACTGTCCGTTGATTGTGGCTTTACTCGATTTTTCACTTTGTCGTTTTTCCAATAAATTTCTTAACTGAAAAATATTAAGGAAACTGTCATAACACCCTGTAACTGTACCTCAGTCTCGTTTTCCTCTGGTTTCTTCTTTCCCTGTTAATCCATTGGTTCTGGGACCCTGGTGACCGGCCCAGTCTTCCCTCTAGGTCACTGACCTTACTTGCCTTTTGCTCTGCCCCCATGCCTCAAGGTCTTTGGCTGCTGAACCTCATACTTAAGCTTGAGCCCAGCACGTTTGGTCCTTTTTGTTCTGGATTCCCCTTCGGCTCCTGGAAATAAACCTGGTTGGAACTGATCTAGTGCAAAGGCCTTCTTGCCTCTCCTTGCTGAGCTAGCCTCATGGCATGTGTGGATGTGTGAGTTTGATTGCTTTGCCTGAATTCTTTCCAAGCAGCCTTTCCACCAGAGAGGCTTTTTGGGGTCTAGGCTTCAGCTCCACTCCAAAAAGACACACTTATATTACAGAATCACAAGGTTGGAAGAGACCTCCAAGATTATCACGACCAATCTATGCCCTAAAACCTCAACTAAACCATGGCACTGAGTGCCACATCCAATCTTTTTTTAAACACATCCAGGGATGGTGATTCCACCACCTCCCCAGGTAGACCATTCCAGTACTTTATTACTCCTTCCATAAGAAACGTTTTCCTAATATCCAACCTGTATTTCCCTTGGCACAGCTTATGACTGTGTCCTCTCATTCCATCAGTTGCTGCCTGGAGAAAGAGACTGACCCCCAGCTGACTACAACCACCTTTCAGGAAGTTGTAGAGAGTGATAAGGTCACCCCTGAGCCTCCTTTTCTCCAGGTTAAACAACTCCAGCTCCGTCAGTCGTTCTTCATATGGCTTGTGTTCCAAGCCCCTCACCAGCCTTATTGCCCTCCTCTGGATGTGCTCAAGTGTCTCGACATCCTTCCTAAACTGAGGGGCCCAGAACTGGACACAATACTCAAGGTGTGGCCTCACCAGTGCCAAGTACAGGGGAAGAATGACCTCTCTGGTCCTGCTGGGCACACTATTCCTGATCCAGGCCAGGATGCCATTGGCCTTCTTGGCCACCAGGGCACACTGCTGGCTCATGTTCAGTTGGCTGTCAACCAGAACCCCCAGGTCCCTTTCTGCCTGGGCACTCTCCAGCCACACCGTTCCCAGCCTGTAATGCTGCAGGGGGTTATTGTGGCCAAAGTGAAGGACTCGGCACTTGGACTTATTAAACTTCATCTTAGTGGACTCTGCCCATCCATCCAACTGTTCCAGGTCTCTCTTCAAAGTCATCCTACCCTCCAACAGATCAATACACGCTCCCAGCTTAGTGTCATCTGCAAATTTACTAATGAAAGACTCAATACCCTCATCCATGTCATCAATAAAAATATTAAACAGAACTGGCCCCAGCACAGACCCCTGAGGGACACCACTGGTGACTGGCTGCCAGCTGGATGCAGCACCATTCTCCACCATTCTGAGCCCGGCCATGCAGCCAGTTCTTAACCCAGCAAAGAGTGCTCCTGTCCAAGCCATGGGCTGGCAGCTTTTCCAGGAGTATGCTGTGAGAGAGTGTTAAAGGCCTTGCTGAAGTCCAAATAGACAACATCCATAGCCTTTCCTGCATCCACCAGGCTGGTTACTTGGTCATAAAAGGAGACCAGGTTGGTCAAACACCACCTACCCCTCCTAAACCCATGCTGGCTGGGTCTGATACCCTGGCCATCCTGTAAATTCTGTGTGAGGACACTCAATATAAACTGTTCCATTACCTTACCTGGTACTGTGGTCAGGCTGACTGGTCTATAATTACTAGGGTCCTCCTTCCCACCCTTTTTGTGAATGGGTGTCACATTGGCCAGCTTCCAGTCATCTGGAACCTCACCAGTGAGCCAAGACTGTTGGTAAATGATGGAGAGAGGCTTCGCAAGCTCATCTGCCAGCTCCCTCATCACCCTGGGATGGACCCCATCTGGGCCCATAGATTCATGAATATCCACACGTCTCAGCGGTTCTCTGACTGCCTCCTCCTGGATAATGAGGGTTAAGACAGTACTTATACACTTAGTGTGAGAAACTGTGTTCAGCAGTTTGCTCAAATCCGGTTGCAGGTCTGTAAAAAAATCCCTTGGCTTGACAGTTTGTTCATTTTCTCTCAAGGTTTGCAGGACTGACAAAACAAGATTCTTTTCCTGTTTTTGGATGGTGTGTAATCAGCTTTTTTCCCCCGTTTCTTAGCATTCTTGCTGCTGCAGCCTTCCGCAGTGGTGGCTTCCTGTAACTCCACATAACTCCAGGATGGGTATGGTAATATTCAGAAAAACTCTGATGAAACTGATAATTCACATGTTGAATTGGATTCTGACAAAAGCACAAAACCTCTACCTCTTAAAGAGGAGGAAATTCCAGAATTTAAATTGAAATCCATAATTAAAACTGAACTCTCCGAAGGACCTCAAGGTGGTCAGAGGAGGAATACCATCAAACTTTTCCCTGGAATTCCCTGCCATTGACAAACCTTCAAGAAAAATATGGACAAAAAGCAGGAGATACCGAAACTGAGTATCTGTTGAGAATTTGTTTCACTGGAGAAAATGAAATATTATTGGATGGTATGGAAAGCTTTGGATTCTGGGCTGTGAGTGTCCCTTTGCATCATGAACTAGATTCTCCTGAATTAATAATTAGCAGGACTGTATATTGGGCAGGAGGAATGAATATTATAGAAAAAGGAGAACGTACTTCAACCCCTATGCAGTCAGCTAAAAATACCTCTGCTGCTGCTACAAAAGCCAACTGTTTGCAGACATTATACAAACATGCAGATGCAAATATCCCAGCCTCTGCAGAGATGAATCTTAATGTATTAAGACCTTAGCTGAGAGAGACTCCAACTGTGCTAAAAGATTTTTTAGTGGGGAAACAGGTGAAAACCATTGTCTGCCTGAGAAAAATGCAATAGAGAGAATTGCCTTGGCTTTAGAATATCAAGAGTTACTTTCTAGGCAGTGGGGGAAGAAAAACCGGCAAATTCAAACCTTCATTCTCACAGAGAAAAACAACCACCCCCAACTCTGTTTACCACACAGCAGGGAGAGGAAAGAAACGCTTAAGCTCTGGGCAAACTTCTAGCCTCCCCCATACATTCTTGCATAGTGAGATTAGCCCTTATGTTTGTTTAACTGTAGGAGCAGGAAGACAACCTTTGAAAACTGGTAATTAGCACTAAAACTTTAAATCTCTTTGAGTACTCCTACAGAAGCCAAAAAGCTAAATTTAAGTTTTAAAAATAAAAATTAAAATTGTTTACCTGGCTTTAATGAGTGTTATCTGTTACACTGCTAAAATCTGTTTTGATGTAATTAAGAATTTAAAACAAAAGCATTATATTTAGAACACATTCTGCTTACAATTCTACTTACAATTCCGTTTTGACTAATTTAAAAAAAGGGCAAACAAGAGATAATATTTAACAATTGATTCTCAAAAACTTAATACTATCGCTGGACATTTTGATTGCAGCTACACTGCAAGCATTTCCACATAAATAAACGGCAATTTGTATGTTAGCTGCCTTCAGCTAAATACCAAATTCCCTCTAAAATGGTGAAGTTCCTGGAACTAATCCTAAACGGGAAAACCAAAAATTGGGAATGGCTTAATAGCCACAAACAAGATTTACTCAGGTGGTTTAAATTTTTTTTTTAGGAATGTGTGTGTGAATGTAAAATGCCTGTGTGGATAAAACTCGTTTGCTAAAAGAGTACTGAAATGTAACTTTTGAATGTCTGTTGGATTTTAGTGTGTACTATCAAGTATAACTGGAGGTTTTTTTGTCCAATTAACACTGCTGAAGGAAGGAGTGGATAATGTGAAATCCTCTTGCCTGTGGGAGAGATTAGGCTGATTTCGTCTGCCCTCTCAACCCCCAAGCTCTGCCTGCTTGCAGAGACGAAATTTACATACCACAGGTAAAGCCAATACGGGTGATATCTCACTCTGCAACAGAATTGGTTATGTTTAGAGATAATTAGCAAGCAGAAAATATTATAAAAACTTCTAAAGGTGGAAAGAGAACACACACTAATGAGAAAAACACCCTAAAAATTTGGAATGGCTTGGCAGCCATAAACAGGTTTTGAAAATGCTGATAAAAGAATTGGAGAAGGGATTATCTCTGACTCGAACTCTTAAATAAAAAATTCAACAGCAGTAAGCTGTAAAAATCCAAAGACCTTTCAATGTGCTAGCCAGCATTAAGGAAAGTGGTGCTTCCCCAGAGGGAATAGTTCACAAACAGTATGCATATAACTCAGGAGTCACAAATGAGGTGAATGTTACAGATAACTGTGACTCCAAAGACAATAATATTACAAAATCTAACTCTATATTGGATAAATAGTAGAAGGAATGGAAAGTGCATGGGTGAGAAATTTAAAAGGCTGTGAAATTGGTAGTAAACGAGAAAGCAAGGATGGTGTATGTTAATTCTTATACAATCTGGGCTGGTGCACAGGGTGATTGTCAGTGGAAGTGCTAATTGGCAAGTGAATGAAAAGAGAAGTTTAGCAGCAAAAGGATTCGAATAGCTGTTTTACAGACTTAGGCCTGATAAATCCATATAGGATGGGTTAAAACTCATGAAAAAAACCCAGAGGTTACAAACCTATTATAACAACAAAGTGGATTAACTGACAAAAATCAGAAAGATAAAATTGTTCCACAACACATATCAATTTAGTGAATGATTACATTGTAAATTGGGCCATACTGAACAAAACCCTCTATTTTTGCAACTCAAAGCAGAGGCTGACTATTGACCAGGAAGATGTGTAAAGGTATTCTCACACAGTGTTCCCAGTGCTTGGAAAAAGCCATCCAGACCTGGCATCACCTTTACATATCAAAAATAACAAAGCACTCTGGTTGACTTGACAATTAGATTATATTGGACCTCTAAAACATCAAATAGTTATAAGTACATAGTAACAGATGAGGAAGTAGCATCGAAACCGTTAGTGACTGTTATAAACAGGGCAGGAGATTTTTCTCCTTTTAAAAGCCTTTATTGTGATCAGCTCATGGTGGGGGCTCGACGGGTCGAGTGCACACCGCCACTGCTCCCAGAAGTATCTCGGAGGATGAGGTGTGCAGCAACTTCATCTACTGGAGTGCAGGCAGCTCTCAGAAGCAACTCGGAGGGGGGAGGTGTGCAGCAGCCTCATTCACTGGAGTACAGGCAGGGTCGGGTTCACGGTCCTCACCCCCGGTCCTGAAGGCTTGGCTTGCTCTGAAATTCTAGGGGGTCCCTGTCTGGGCCACGTCTCTGAGAGTCAGGGCGAGGGGTGAAAACCGCTCAGCTTTGGGAGGAGGCAGTCTCACTCCTTGCATGGTCCATCTATGTGTCTTGGTGGTTCAGTCTAATAAAGTTTTTCTGGTCCGGAGCAATAATTTCTTCTCCCAGCTGGCACTGCATCTCTTCTATTTGCATGTCTGCTGGTTTGAAAGCAAAACCAGTGAAAGACTCCAAGTCAGAAACACAATTTAATAAGAGGAAAAGAAGAGAAATAAAAGAAAGTAAAATAAAAGTCATAGTAAAAAAAAACCACTGACAGAGTCAGAATACAACCTGACACCCTGTTAGGGTAGTAGTGGCAGTCCAGATGAGATGGTCTTGTCGAAGCAGTGATCCTGTAGAAAGGTCTGGTAGCTCTTGTCTCCTCTGGGAGTCCAGTGGATAAAAAGCCGCTTGTGCTGTCCCAAACCCTGGATTTATCCAGGTGGGAATGCTTGGCTCCTCCCCCTGGGCGGAGCATCTCCCAATGGGCTGATCTCATTCTATGAGTCATGCAGTGGGTCCTTGATGGCCCATTAAACAGAGACAACTCCCGAGGAAGTTATCTATGAGTCATGGGCAAGGCATTGTTAGGCTCGTTAACAGAAGATAAGGAAAACACTGCCCCACCTTGGCTCCAACGGCTCATGGGGATAGAATACAAACTTTGGGCACAATTTCACATTGTAACCTAGGACAGCATGTCTGCTGGATTTCTCCTCCTCCTGGCTTCTTTGGTTGGTAGGTTGGGTGTTGGGGTAGCCAGGGGACTCAGCTCCAAGGTGCAGCAGAAAGGGAACAAAAGAGGTGGGGAGATTAAGAGATTAACAGGGTGGGGGTGAACATTTAACAAGGAGCACTGGGCTAACAATGACTTCATTTGCAACAAAATTACCTTGTTTATCTCAATCCCTCCTCTAAGTCTTTGATCGGGTTTAGACCCGCATCAATTTGCTACCTCGGGGTCTTGAGCATAGATCTTAACTTTTGGAACTTGATATAAATTTCTTCTCTAGGAATCTATCTGGTTACTGTGTCTTTAATTGCTAGGTAACGCTCGCAGGCTATATTCTTTACTGGCGTGTTAAATCTTTTTCTTCTCTTCAAGATACGTTCTTTACTTATTACCTTAGTCTTTAAGTTCTATTGCTCTTGCTTTCTCATCCTTATGGATGGAAGTTCTGGCTTACTTTGTTTCTACTTGAATAGCTCTAATGGTCTTAAGCTGCTTCCTTCCCATGGCCAGAGGTCTGTTGGTTGAGTGTTCTCCCATACTTAACAATTGGTTATGTTTAATTCTTTCTACTAAGTCTACAAATTAATTCTTTCTTTTAGTATTTCTAATTTATTAAGTCTATGAGGTTATTAGTTTTTAGTGTCTTCACTGCAGTGTTTGTGGTAAAGAGGACTTGAAAAGGGCTTTCATACTTAGGGGTCAGTGGAGCAACATCTTATGATTTAATCAACACCCAGTCTCCTGAAGTGATCTCATGTATTTTCACATCTAATGGGGAAGTTTGAGGGAGGTATTCTCTTTTTCATAAGTTCTCTAGAGTCTTACTTATACCTTCTAAGTATTTCTGGGTGGCAGCTTCTCTGTCTAAATAAGTTTCAACACTAGAAGAGGTTGCAAGAAAGGGGAGCCTAAACATCACCTCATATGGAGAAATCTCATATGGAGAAGCACTTATGTCAGCTCGGGGCTTTGTTTGGATTTGCAAGAGGGCTAGGGGCAAACATTTTATCTAATTTATTTTTGTTTCTTCAAGTAATTTAGTGAGTACATTTATAAAGTTTTATTCATGCGCTCTACTCTACTGGAGCTTTAGGGGTGCTACAGGGTGTGTAGTTTCTACTTTATCTCTAATGCCTCAGTGACTTGTTGCAACACTTACATGGTAAATTGTGGGCCTTGGTCTGAGTCTATATAATTCACTAACTGTGGGATAATGTTTTCTAAAATGATTTTAGCTACTACTTGGGCAGGGGGGTTTTTTTGGGTGTTTTTTTTTGTTTGTTTGTATTTTGGTTTTTTGGGGGGTTTTTTTGTAGGAAAAGCTTCTACTCAGTGGGTCAAGTGGTCAACTATGACTAAAAGGTGTTTGTAGCCCTGCAGTGAGGGCATTTCTGTAAAGTCTATTTGTATACTTTGGAATGGTCTTTGGGCTAATTCTCCCTTTCCCGGTTCAGCTTTCCTCATTACTTTTTGATTGACTTTTTGACAAATTAAACACCTCTTAGTGATAGTTTTAGCTAAATTATACACTCTTAAGCATAAGTTCTCTCTTAAGAAATGATCACATAGTCCTTGCACACTCCAGTGTGCTGACCCGTGTAGCTCGACGAGTATTTTCTTGGCTAATGGTTCATTTAGAAACTGACGCCCATCAGGGGTCAACCACTTCCCCGCCTCCTCTGGGTGTAATCCCAACTCCCCAATTGCTCTCATCTCCCTGGCACCAAAGATGGGCTCTCCCCTCTCCAGATGCCTCTCCTAGCTTGTGGATCTTCACTGTAACACTTGGTCTAGGCGCTACTTGGTCGGCTAGCTGATGTCCTCTTACTTCTAGAGTATTGCTCCTCTGATGTCCCTCTACGCAGACCACTGCTACTCTGGCCGGCTGCTGCAGGGCTTCTAGAGCTGGTCTTACTAGATTCTCATGAATTATACTCTTATTATTCTTACTTCTTCTGCAGAAAACAGTATATTTAGAATCAAATTCAATTCACTCCAAGTATAAATATTTGGCTTTAAAAAAATTGGTCCACCTGGTTTGATATGCCTACAGGGTCCTCTACTAGATTTCCCAGATTGTTTTTGAACCCCCTCACTTCTGTTGATGTTAGTGGAGTATTTACCAATCACACCTCTCCGGCTTTCTCTCCCATTGGGACTTCTTGAAGAGGATATAACTTCTCTGCTCTTGTTCTCTTTGACTTGGTGTTGCGGTACAAGCTATCAGATAAATCAGGAGTGGAGATTGCAGGGGTCTGATGGTTTCTTGGGGAGGGGCTTGAGTTAGACGGGAATGAACTCAGCTCACAGTTGAGAGGAGATAGAGGGACTAGGTTGGTTGCAGAAGTCATGGAAGAGAGGACTGAGGAGACCAGTGATGGGGTTAAAAGGAGCAGTTGGAAGCATAGAAGGTAGAGGACTTGGGTAGCTTGGGAAAGGGGTGTTAGGTTGAGGTGGTAGCGGAATGATAGCTGAAGTTACAGTAGGTGCTGCAGAAGTTTGATTAACTAGGGGAGAGCAGGTTGCTGGGGCAATTGGGGGAGGTAAAGGGTTTACTGGAGAAGGTGCTGGATAGAGAGGGGGAGGGGCAAGTGGTATGTGGGCAGTAGATGAGGGTAAATTCTCAAGGGGATCCCACTTCTCATAATTGTCATTTTCTCCTTTAACTTTGTGGTTTTTCTCTTGTAGTTTACAGACCTTCATCCCCTTGTCTCTTCTAGCGTTCTTTAGCCAGCAAGCAGCATACTCTAATTCTTCTAAATCAGGATCGTCCCTTGCTTTCAAATATTCATTCAACTGTCTACACATTTATCGGTCCTGTGTTCTTACCCAAGGCCATTTTCTCTGCAAATCTAATTCTGGTCAAACTTCTATACAAAAGTGTATTATCTTCTCTTTGTCTAATACTCTAGTCACTTTCTAAATGTCCCATTTGGCTAGTAACATTCCCAGGGGACTATTGGGAGGAATATTCCCAACATTCTTCCCCTCATTTTGAAGCGTACTTGCACTTTTGCTTAATTTCTTATAGCTTAGGCTGTAAATTAAACTACAAAGGTGCCTCTACCCAGATTGAGACTTAACTATGGGCAATACAAATCTTAAGGCAACTGAAACTACCCTGGCTTCCGGTAATGTATTGATTTCAATATATCCTTTATCCTTCTTAACATTCCCTACATGAACAGAAATTTAAAATGGGCAACTCAAATTCTGAAATTTCTTGGAGTTAAAGATAGTGGCACCTAGAAAGCATATCTACGCTAGGGACACCCCCGACCCATGCCTGCGCTGGCACCCGGAAAGCGTGTCTACACTTGGGGACACCCCCGACCAATGCCTGCGCTGGCATCCGGAAAGCGTGTCTACACTTGGGGACACCCCCGACCAAAGCCTGCACTGGCACTCGGAAAGCGTATCCACACTTGGGGACACCCCCGACCAATGCCTGCGCTGGCATCCGGAAAGCGTATCCACACTTGGGGACACCCCTGACCAATGCCTGTGCTTTATTCCTCCGTAGGGGACACCCCCAACTAATGCCTGTGCTTTATTCTTCGGCTGCCTTCTAGCAGGTGAAGGGGGGTCTGCCTTTTACCCTGGGAGACCCCTCACTCACAGTTTTCTTACACTTCCCTCTGTTCCCGGCCAGCCCCCTTACGGGAGTCTAGAACCGTGGTGCAATGGGGGTTCAACACTTACCCCGGGGATCCGAGCTGCCGGCCCTCCCGTCTCACTCACACGTCACTCTTCCCCTGGGGATCTGAGCTGCCAGCCCCCTCACTTCTCATCACCAATTTATCTCATCAATCTGTCGCTGCTCTTTTAATGATCCAGGTCCAGGTCACCAGCGATTTCTGAGGGTCCCTCGAAGCAGGCGTCTGTCCTCTTCGGGGGTCCTCTTCAGGCGTGGTGATCCGGGACGAGCCCCCAGCTGTTATAAACAGGGCAGGAGATTTTTCTCCTTTTAAAAGCCTTTATTGTGATCAGCTCATGGTGGGGGCTCGACGGGTCGAGTGCACACCGCCACTGCTCCCAGAAGTATCTCGGAGGATGAGGTGTGCAGCAACTTCATCTACTGGAGTGCAGGCAGCTCTCAGAAGCAACTCGGAGGGGGGAGGTGTGCAGCAGCCTCATTCACTGGAGTACAGGCAGGGTCGGGTTCACGGTCCTCACCCCCGGTCCTGAAGGCTTGGCTTGCTCTGAAATTCTAGGGGGTCCCTGTCTGGGCCACGTCTCTGAGAGTCAGGGCGAGGGGTGAAAACCGCTCAGCTTTGGGAGGAGGCAGTCTCACTCCTTGCATGGTCCATCTATGTGTCTTGGTGGTTCAGTCTAATAAAGTTTTTCTGGTCCAGAGCAATAATTTCTTCTCCCAGCTGGCACTGCATCTCTTCTATTTGCATGTCTGCTGGATTTCTCCTCCTCCTGGCTTCTTTGGTTGCTAGGTTGGGTGTTGGGGTAGCCAGGGGGCTCAGCTCGAAGGTGCAGCAGAAAGGGAACAAAAGAGGTGATTAACAGGGTGGGGGTGAACATTTAACAAGGAGCACTGGGCTAACAATTACTTCATTTGCAACAAAATTACCTTGTTTATCTCAGTTTTCACTAAAAGCATGCATGCTGATGCAAAAACTACTGTTTCAGGACTCAGTGACTGATTTTCCAGTCACCCTGTCCTAAAACTCTATACAGAGTGTCACTCTTGTTATAAATGATTAGAAGCCAATTCAAAATAAAAGAATTTTTTTAGCAAAGTTTCCATCACCGAATTAAAAGCCGCAATAAAATGAGACAACATCGATTGAATGCTGGGTGGGCAGAGTGACAGTACGAAAGGTACCATCTAACCTCGACCACACTCACCAAGCTTAGGCATGTGGGTTTTATACATTTTTTTTTACCCTAAGGCTAAGTCCATTGAAAGTCCAAATATTTATGTGTTTTTTAATTTCCAAATGGAGGTTTGAAAGGAGTTCCCCTCTGCATGAAAGGATTAATTGATAGTCTTCCCGGATATCATCTTGGGAGGGGTGACGTGATCTTCCCCCTGATCATCCTCCAGATCCCCACCAAGATTGATATCAGATGTTGAGGAGCTGTGAAGTGGAGGTCCATCCTTGATGAATGGGCCATCTTCCATTTCGGCCTTGTGGTTTCTGTTGCAAAAGTGTTGGTCATACAGCTCACACAATGGACTCTGAAACCTTGGAGACGCCCTTGAGTAGCTTTTAGTAAACCAAATCCTTGATACAATATTATATACACGAATTTATCTATTACATCCATTACACTCTTGTCTCTGTACAAGTTTGATTTTACGCTGAACAAAACGTTTCCCAGTGAAGCCTCGCTAATCGATCCTACACTGCCCTCGTCTGGCAGCAACGAGTATAGCACTGTGTTTACAACTAGAGGCCCCAGATGGAACCTCTACCATAACTCTCTGTAGCAAAAACGTCTATTATTGCTTAATTTCTGTTGTTTTGATTTCTCTAACGTTGAATATTTAAGTATACCTTCACTAGACAAAAGACTAGGTGTACCTGGACGTGAGACAAAGAGCCATTCAAGCAGCAGTGAGGACTGCTCACTACCTGCATGACTTTAAAGGCTACTGCTCCTGGACTCCTATAAGCGAATAAAGTCAGCTCCGGAAACAGAGAAACCATACTGGACTGCACAGTAAGTAATGAATCTACTGTAACCAAAAATGTCAATTATAGTATTGTTTACATTTTTATGCTTACAGATCAATGTTTGCAATAATGCAACATGGCTAATCAGCTATCCGAACAAAAACTAACAATGTTGTTTTTCCTAAAAATGTTTTTTGTAAACACACATATAGCAAATGTTACCTGACCCTTGGAAGAGAAATTCACATGTAAAGCTAATGCAAGCTGTGACACTGATAACAAACTGTGGCAATCTGTTCTCAGTCCTCCATACATTTCATTAAAGTATTCAAATAGTGAACATTCCACACCAAGCATATTCTCTGAAAGTCTTCCTCCAACTGGAGTGATACTCTTTCTAGAAGGAGACAACCCAAATCTCCAGAAATCAACAAAGCCTTATAATACAATCAGTGCCTTGAGACAAGAATTTACCAACCTTTCAAAAGCAATTAAACAAAATCAAACAGCTTTGGATTTGCTTCTGACTTCCACACTTAACAGCAATTGCTGTGTATACATAGATCAGACTCTGAGAATAGAGATTGATCTGAAAGAAATAGAAAGAACACTGGAATCTTTCATGAAATACAAAAGATCAAGGGACAGAACTCAAAATTTAAATGTGACCATGAGAAAAATTGATTGGCATAATTACCATAGTTCTGACATAAGTATTTAATACATGAATTCTATTCCAAATTTGAAAATTTTGATTTAACAAAATGTGTAAAACTGACAATAACCATTTTCTATAAAAGGTCTCAGAAGAATAGATTTGACTTTGTTTACATAGCATTAAAAACCTTAATTAGTACTATTGAAGTACCAAATGATTTAATAGCTTTAACTATTTTGATCAATATTTTTATATACTTTGTAGCTTTTGACAAATATTACTTTAGAATGCTTGTGTCTTCACTCTGATTGTCACAGTGGGTAGAAAAATATTCACCCTGAATATAACTTGAATTTTCATATAACTATGGAATCAGTTTTGTTTACCTCTTCCTGCCTCCTCAGGATTAGGCATAAAATTCCCAACTGGAGTAATATGCTGAGTAGGCAGAAACAATTGAGATTCATTACATCTTTGATTCCCCTGAGACAATCAAACTATTATATAATGCATGTGTATTTGTTTAGACTATTGTAAAATTGTCTAACACAATGTGTTAAGCAAGAATATGCAAAATACTCAACTTGAATGGAAATGAAAGAGTCACTGACCATCTATTGAACTCCTCCAATCACTGCAACCAAGAAGCTACCTCCACAAAGTCTTCTTTGTTCCTGATTTGCATCTCATCCTCCTATGATCTTAAGACTCAAGGGGTGGGGAACAACCTAACCTACGTGGACTGGTAACAACACAAGTAAAGTGACTTACTGGAGTGTCCCCAACTACCATGAACACTGAAGTTAATGCTGTCCCTGTTTGACATGAAATAAAGATGAAAAACTCCAAGATTCTCAGAAGGCAAAAGAATAGAATGCTTTATTTTCAAATTCTTCCTACTTATTTATAAGGTATTCCGATACAGAGTTAACATGATTGGTGAACAGGAATGACACCTCTCTAATTCCATTGGTTAAACTAAAGAAACAGAAAAACACCAGCTGGGAAAAATATATTGAGAAAAAATATTCTTTGTCTAGATTGTTTTGAGAAGATGACCTTGTTGAGAAGTTTCCCTTGGGAAAGAGCTAGCAATTGTTAGCAGGCTAAAAAATTCTCTCAGGCTGAGAAATATCAGGCCCACATAATGCCATATTTTATAATCTCTTGGTTTATCACTAATAAATTTTAAAAAAAAGTGCGCTACATGATCTAATACATA
The DNA here is from genome assembly GCA_910950805.1 of Acrocephalus scirpaceus scirpaceus. Lineage (NCBI taxonomy): Eukaryota > Metazoa > Chordata > Aves > Passeriformes > Sylviidae > Acrocephalus > Acrocephalus scirpaceus. Next base: position 2,630,179 of record OU383795.1, on the reverse strand, counting down.
AATACATAAGCTGCAGCAACAAATGTGCTTTCTATCAAAATCAATAGCATATTTAACACCTTTTGGGGAAATCGTAGAACTTAGAAGATCGCTGTTTTTTATGTGACAGTTGTGGGTTGGAGACAGAAGTACGACACAGTACACACTGAGGGTCATCAGCAAAACAGCCTCTTTATTGTCCAAAGCTTCCTTTTATGGGGAATTTGAATCCCCTGGGCCTGGACAGTCAATTAGCTGGGAGTCTCTGCACTGCCCAGATCTCTGGCCAGTGATGTTTCTGCATTCAGGGCTTGGATGGGGTTGGCTGAGGTCTTTGTTCACCTAGGGACTTCTAGAACAAGCCAAGTTAACCGAATTGGATTTGTTAAGATCAGATTTATTTTGTCCAGCTACAGACCAGCTGTAAGCTGTGACATCCCCTCCCTTTATTTTTATTAAAATATGCAATGTTTTCTGTTATCATACCCATAAGGGCCCTTTGTAGATAGGGTAACAGAAGGCAGCATGGGTCTAATTTGAATTAGGTTTTTACAAACTTAATTCTCCTCACCCAGTGATGTGTCCCATGTACCACCGGAATTTCAGCACTCACCTCCAGGAGTTGTCAGACAAGATTCATTAATATCACAATCTTTCAGGATAGCATGCCACAGGTCAACTGCTTAGAAGTCATAAGTTACAACCCAACATCAAAAACTGTTGGAACCCTGGAGGCTGAAAATTTCAGGTTTTCTGAGCTGAGGGGTGCTGACCCTCAGATAAGCACTGCATTTGACTTGAAGCCTTGGAACAGGCTTCCGAGATTGTGTGATAGCACAGGAGTTGTGGGTGTGTAGTTTGAGTGGTGTTGTGTGATCTCACAGGGTGAAAAACTTGGATTTGGGGTTTTGGTATATAGTACTGTGTATGGGCCAAGATGGAGGATTCAGGGCATTGTCTGGGTTCTTCTTCACCTTCTTCTTCCTTCTTCTTCATGGATTTGGGTGGTTTTCTCTAACTGGGTGAAAAGGGTCTGCATTGGGGGCCTTGGGTGGTCATTATTGGGTCAAAAGTATAAATAATATAGGTGTCACCTTGGTATTGGGTAATTATCTCTTAAATAACCTTGGTAAGAGTTAGAAGCACTCCATTTTGTCTTGTTTCTTTAACTTGTAAGTAGGAGCTCACCCCTCATGAGACTGTAAAGAGATAAGATATAATTAACAACCAAGACCGAACTCGACTTTACATCTCCTGAGTCTTTTATCCTGACCTCGGCTGAGATAAAGCAGGCAGAACTGTAACATTCAACTTTTAGAACTGTAAGAAAAAACAACCAACAGAAAAACAATCTGCAAACAGAGAAAACAACTTGCAAACAAATAGAATTCTCAAATGAACTGTCATTTTAAGAGTCTCAGATCTTTATGAGGTAGGTGATCAAGTTGTTTTCATCACTGTTCCACACACAGCTCCACAACGTCTGTTGACGGGCCATCAGGAGGATGCTGCCTGTGGTCCCGGACTGGATGTAGGGCAGGACGGACACATCTGGCAGGTACCCAATGCATTCCAGTGTCTGTGGAAACATAGGCATATCCCCATCCCCAGCTAATGAGATTCCATGCCCCCCCCTCCCCCCCCCCCCCCCCCCCATTGGTGATAAGGTCTCATACCATTACCTTGGGTTTTGGCAACTGATCATCAACGGATGACTGTAGTGATAGAAAGTGATTTAAAATGACTGGGTTCTGAGACTTTTCTAATACTCTCAGATGACTTAGTGTATAGATAGCTTTAGTTACCCTGCTCTGTGGGGATTCACCACAGCTAGCTCCCTTTTGTTTTTTAAGTTTATGTTTTAAAGTGCCATGTGTTTTATTCAAAATGGCTTGTCCTGTTGCTAGGTCCCTTTCTTGGGCTAGGATTAAGGGGTTCAGGTGTGCCTGGGTTTGTGGGTCTTCTGTGGGGGGCAGTCTCATAAGTTGAGAAATCTCTGCCTTAAAACACAGGTTCTGCTGCAAAGTTCTTGAATTTTGCAGTCCCAGGTCCTCTGTATAAGACTTCCAGTCTATTTCAAGCATCATATATTGCGCTGGAGTACAGAGTAATTTTGCAATTTGCTTCGTATCGTAGGGGATTAATTAACTAGCAGTTATAAATCAAAGCATATTTGCAGCAGCGGGTGACCCTAGCCTGTGTTTAGCAGCCAATTGGCATAGCTCTGAAAGGATTTGCCAGTTAAAGGGTAGGAATTTCTCAGGTGTTGTGCTATTACCTCGTATAACTGGGAATGCTGCAATTGCTCCTCCTCTCTGCTGCCAGTCTTCTAAAGATGGTGAATACATGGGTACAGAAATTAGTTCAGCCCCTCTATATCCCTACATTTTATCGCTTGTTGTTTTACCTCCATCCTGAAAATTACTGGGTCACATGTGGGTATAGCTTCCAATTGTAACATCGATGGGGCTGGAGTTGCTGCAAAGCATGGTCTGGCACTGTGGCGTTGGCATTTCCTGGTTTCAGTGTATTTCCGGGTATGTTGTAGTAACGTCATCTCCGGCCCCACCCGCATGTTGCTTCAGCAGGCAGGCATGGCCAGGGGAGGCAGGACTGTGGGCACGGTTTGTGGGTTGAGCCAACCAGCTCTGGGCAGGGGCGGTGTGGTAGGTTGAGCGCTGGCTAAACGCCAATGCACCTACTAGAATTACTAGAATTACTTACTCCTTCTTGGCTCTCAGATTAGGAGAAGAGCAAAGCAGGCTCAAAACTTAAAAGGGTGTAAAGAAAACTTTAATGAAACAGAACTGAAAGAAAAGAAAAAAAATAATCAGAATAAAACCTTCAGAACACTTCTCCCCCCACAAGCTTCTTTTCTTTCCCACTTGATAACATGCTGAGACAAAACCTGGGACTCAGGTCAGTTTATCTCCTTTAAAATAGTCTTTCATCAGTTCTCTTAGGGAGAGGAGTCTCTTTTGCCCTGTCATGGAGACTTCTCCACAAGAAATAGTTCTCTCCTGGCTTCAATTCTCATGAATAGCAGCCACCCAGAAATCTGCATTCATGAAGTCCCTCCCATCTCATGCAGCCTTCCCACAGCTGCATTCATGGGCCATGTCCAACTTATGGGGTACAATTTTAAGGATAAGCTGTTCAAAAGCAAAGGTTCTCTTCATCTATCTCTGAGATCATAGTCATCTCTGGGAACAGAGGTCTTCTTCTTTCCCTGGGGGCAAAGGGTCTCCATCACTGTCATCTGTTCAAGCATCTCATGAGATCACAGCTACTTCAACATTTACTTGCTTCAGCACAAATGCCTTTGCTCATGTCTACAATTTGAACACTCCATCTCCCTATACTGTTTTCATGAATCAAAGGGATATTCTAGTATATCACAGTCCATCACTATGGCCTTACAAAAGAATTTCAGCCTAAGACTAAGGCATGTCCTCATTCTCCTCCCATCTGGGACTTGACTCCTTCATTACTGACCTTGGTGTGTTCATGTTGTTTCTCTATGTGTCTTCACTCTGTCCTTTTCTCTCACTCAAGAGAGGATCAATGTTCTGCAAGTTTCATCTGTGCAATGAAAGAATTAATATCTTACCTGGGCCCTGCAGATCGTCATGATGTTTTTCTGCTGGGTGGTGGCCGAAGCAGTCACGGTTATAGATTCAGGCTGAGCTGGGGGCTGTACCAGGATCTCAAGGTGTCTGGCCAAAATGGCAGCACGGCTGGTCTCAGGCCCGTACTGAGTTTAATTCCAGAAGCAGGTCTGTCTGACTGCTTTGGGGGGGGACCGGCCCAGTGGGAAGATGTTAACAGCTTAAAATGTAAATCTCACAGAGGAATATTCAGCTCTTTTATTGGTTTAACATGTTATCAATATTCAAACTAGTCACTGACTGGTTTTGTCAGGCATGGAGGAGACTCTTAAGCAGCTCCTCTTAGAAAAATCATTTCCGTGGGTGGCTTCTTCCTTCCTTACTGTTGGGGGTTAGATTTGGGGTTTTTTCTTATAGATTTTTTTCCCATAAGTTGCCAGGAAACAAACTACTGAGTACTTATGGGTGCTTGAGGAAAACAAAGAAGTGGCCAAAGGAGAGTGTAGCACCAGGCTACACCTTTTTTGGTCTCTGGGAGTTTTCTCTCGGAGGGGAAAAGATACCGTGAAGTTTGGGGGCAGTGAAGGATGGGGGTAGGGCAGATAGGCTATCTATTGCTCTTGGCATCGGAGAGAGGAGGGCAAGGCTGCTGCTTGCTGCGGGAGTTCACTGTCACCACCAAGCCAGTCCTGGGAAATCTACTGACACAGAGATGTGAGAATTTTAGAGGATCCTTTATAGTAGGCCTCTGTATGTTAGGATGTATTTCAAATAGTGCTTAAGAACATATATTAAATCCATTTTAGAAAGCATTTAGTGGATATTGATTGCTGTGTCTGTTAACCTTTTGTATATTATAAGCATCTAGGACTCCTTAGTGATAGTAAAGAGAAAAATGTAAACACCCCAGGACAGCAAGGCTAAAAATGCAGATAAAGAGGGAGAACACAGACCCTTAGACAGCATAAACTGAGTATTTCCTTGAAAAGATGCCAAAGAGAGCCAGAAGCCACACAGAAGAGATAATGGTGGTAGTGAAACGTGGGCAGAAATAAAACTCCACAACTAATAATAGTTGTTAGAGCAGTATGTATTTAGTTGGCTGAGATGCGTGGGGAATAACTTCACCAAAGACACGCATACCCTCCCTTATTATTCCCTTTATTATTCTTTCCCCTTATTATTCCCCAGGATCTTACATATGCATAACATTGTACAATCTGCCTCATACATATTCATTCCCTGGCCCCACCCATCCTCACCTCGTATGGTAATTAACTCCAAGCCCTTCTGGGCATGCACAGTTTGTTGCAGTGGTCTTCTGGGGGTCTCAGAGGATGAAGGAAACAGAGTCTTCTTCAATGAACTCTTCACCTTTATCTCTTCTGTGTGGCTTCTGGCCCTTTTTGGCATCTTTTCAAGGGGATACTCAGTTTATGCTGGCTAAAGGTCTGTGTTCTCTCTCTTTATCTGCATTTTTAGCCTTGTTGTCCCAGAGTGTTTACATTTTTTTCCTTTATTATCACCGAGGAGCCCCAGATGCTTTTGGTGCTTTAAAATATACAAAAGGTTAAGAGACACAGTGTTCAGTATCCACTAAATGCCTTCTAAAATGCGATTTAATATATATATTTGAAATACATTCTAACATACAGGGGCCCACTATAAAGGATCCTCTAAATTTCTCAAATATCTGTCTCATCCCCCCCTTTTTCTATAAACTTAGTAAATTCTTTTACTACTATTGGGCTTCTCTCTATCTTAATCAACTATCTTGATAATTCTCCTTTTAATATTATCTCATGTGTTATTAATACCTTTGAAACTTGCCATTTATTAGTTTCTAATGCCAATAGAGATGATTGTAGGAGCTGTTTTAGTTTTGTTTCTGAATTTATTCTATTTAGGACCACTGGCCCTGTTTCTAGCATTCTAGTTAGATCTCTTAGCATTCTGCCTCTAGAGGGTGCCTGCTTTTGTAACAATGTGGTCTAGCTTTTAATAGATGCTTTTAGGAATGGAGAGCAGACTGGCTGGACTTCTGAAATATTTAGCAATTCAACACACTTAAGGGACCACTCTGGATTAAACAACAGTTGTTGTTGGCCTGAGTTTCTAATTACGTATGGGCTAGTTCTTGAGGCTCTAGTCTTCTTTTATTCAGTGACTGTGTTATCATGCCTGCTTGGAAGCCCTCGCTGTTTGGCCTAATCTCTAATCTTTTACATATGTCTAATTTTGTACCATCCCTGGTTATGTTACACCAGTGATTCTCCCCACTTGATCTATTTGTACTAATTAAACATGTGCAGAAAGGGTCTCCCAACATAGTCCACCCCAGTAGCATTGGCTCAAGTATGCCACACATCACAAGTAACAGATAGAAACCCCTAAAAACTCTCACATCTAATTTTTAAAACTATTCTACATCTTTATCACTAGAGAAAGACCTTCCCCTATGGGATCAGGGAAAAATCTAAACTGACTGTGTCTCTTGGTCTTTGCGCCCTTCTCCTATTCTGTCTTCTTTGGTTCTCCTCTTCCTACCTCTGCTTTGTTTGTTCCCATTGATCAGGTCTAACACCCCAAGTCCCAGGGATAAATATTCCCTTCCCACATTCAATAGTTTTGACCCTCTTCTCCTTTTGCTTAAGTTTCCGGAGTGTGTTATGATACCACTGAAAAGCCTGCACTACATGCTCCCGAGATTCAAACAAGCTCAGCTCTTCCCAACAGGTTTTGGGGGAATTAACTACTGTTCCTGTTACTTGGGATAACAACACCCATGTATTGGATTCTTGGGAGTCCTGATTGAGATAGACCAGGTAATTGTGTTGCAAATGAAGTTTCTGTCAGTTCAATGTTCCTTGTTAAATGTTCATCCCCTCTGTTGAATACCGGGCCACCCACCTCTTTGTTACACATTTGAGCCTCGCAGCTACCCCCAACATAGCAACCAGGAATCCAAGGGAGGGGAAAACGAGAGGACATGCAAATAGAAGAGATGCAGTGCCAGCTGGGAGAAGAAATTATTGCTCCAGACCAGAAAAACTTTATTAGACTAAACCACTAAGACACATGGATGGATCATGCAAGGAGTGAGACTGCTTCCTCCCAAAGCTGAGCGTTTTTCACCTCTCACCCTGACTCTCAGAGACGTGGCCCAGAGAAGGACCCCCTGGAATTCCAGAGCAAGGCAAGCCTTCGGGACCGGGCGGCCGTAAGGACCCTGAGCCTGACTCTGCCTGCATTCCAGTGAATGAGGCTGCTGCACATCTCCCCTCCAAGTTGCTTCTGAGAGCTGCCTGCACTCCAGTAGACGAAGTTGCTGCACACTTCATCCTCGGAGTTGCTTTTGGGAGCAGCGGCGGCATGCATTCGACCCGTCGGGCCCCCACCATGAGCTGATCACAATAAAGGCTTTTAAAAGGAGAAAAATCTCCTGCCCTGTTTATTACACTGAGGCCTACATTCTATACACCTGGGGAAGCTGCTTCCTTTAAATTGATACTACCTGTCTAATCTACACTCCACACATTCTAAACTCACCCAAGGATAGCAAAAGCATTCACATTTCTGAGGGCATTTGATGTTTTCAGGTAATGCTTGTTGTTGGTTCATTGGTGATATTATGGATCAGGCTGGGGCAAACCTATTTCCTTGGTATCTATTGGGTCTCTTGTCTGGTGTCACTCCCAAGAGTCTTCCGGAACTTTTTCTTAACTTGGCTGTGGTGGATCCAAGCACTCTGCTCCTTGATCTGAATTGCAGTGAAGGTAGTTAGGAGTACCTGGTACGACCTTTCCCACTGTGGTTCTAAGGTTTTCTCTGCAAAAGACTTACATACACATAGTCTCCAGGTTGTATGTCATGTACTGGTGTGTCAAGCCCTGTACCCAGAGTTCCAGCCACATGCTTTTCAATTGCTTTGAGTTGCTTACTTAAGGCCACCATATAAGTCTCTAACTTGAGTAGACAACCCTTTGCAACCCTTTTTGTACTCCATATGGTCTGCTATACAGCATCTCAATGGGGCTAAGTTTTTCCTTAACTCTAGGTTTGGTCTGGATTCTTAGTAGTGCTAGTGGGAGGGATTTGGGGCAGGATAGGTTAACCTCTGGACCAAATCTCACAATCTGTTGTTTAATTAAATGGTTCACTTTCTCCACTTGGCCACTGGGCTAGGGTGGTATGGAATGTGGAGTTCTCAATCTATGTCTGGGTGACAGCTGATGTGTTGCACTACTTTTTGAAATAAAGTGTGGTCCCCTGTCTGAGGATATTGTGGCTGGAACTCTAAAGAATGGTATCATTTCTTGTAACAATACTTTAGTTACCTCCTGGGCTTTTGCAGTCCTTGTGGGGAAGGCTTCTGGCCATCCTGAAAAGCTATCTGTTAATACCAATAAATACTTGTACCCCCCTTTTCTTGGTAATTCAGTAAAATCAATTTGCCATTGTTCTCCAGGCCCCTGGCCTCTTCTAATTTGGCCCAGGTTTGGTTTTGGCATATTCTTGGGATTGGTCTGGAGGCAAAGATAACATTATCTAGTTACTTGAGCAATAATGAAGTATAAATTCTTGGCCACTATTCTCTTAGTTAGGTAGTTATATAGGGCATCTACTCCTCAATGTGTCTTTCGATGTTCCTCCCTTACCAATGACCATAATAGGGGGAAAGGGATGACTATTTTGTTGTCTTTGGTAATTGCCCACCCCTCTTGATTATATATTCCTTTTTGATCCTCAATCAATTTTTTAATCCTTTTTGTCATATGCTGGCTTACCTTCAAGGGGAATTTGTCCATATGGAACCAGAGCCCCTTTTGTTGTTATCTCACCTTTTGCTGCTTCTCTTGCTCTCCTATCAGCCAGTTCATTTCCTTTTGCATGATTGCCACTTTTTTCCCTTGAGAGTTCAGCAGTCCCCTTTCTTTCCAAATGCCTCCATGTGTGTGCATTATTTTAAGTCTGTATTCAGCTTTCTGCACAGAGGTGTTTGTTGGTAAGGGTCTGGATTCGATCACCTCTCTGCAGGTAGTGACGGCATACTCAGCATATCGTTTTCTACTAATAACACAGCTGCTTAAACCAGGTGTTATGACCCGTTCAAAATTAACTGGGTTCGTAGAGATCTCAGAGCACAAAGGAGACAAAAAATGCTGTTTAACCAAAATCAGTATATTTTATTCAATATCAATGTACCCACCAAAACTGATATACAATAACAAGAAAAGAAACTGAGGAAAGAAAGCTATATAGATGAAAACAAGAGAGAAAAGGAGAGATAGGAAAGATGAGATTATTACCACAGAGAGAGATGGAGTCCTTGCAGCAATCCAATAGGTCCGCCTTCGCAATCCTCGTGGCTCCCGGCCAATAGATTGACGCCGCAGACCCTCGTGGAGCTGATGGATCTTCGTTTTCCGTGGGGAGGTCCTCGAAGGGGTCTTCTTCTGAGGCTGTATATATAGTTCTCCAGAGTGGGGGAGAAATCTCGTGAGTCTAGGCCCAATGCACAATGGGGAAGAAGCGGGGCAAGCTGGCCTCTTCGATCCAGGTGTGATTGTTTCACCTGAGAGAAGGCAACGCTTTGTGATTCCATTGTTTTGAACAGGATGCAAAATCCGGCTTCACACATTCCCAAGTAAACACCTGGGCGGATGTAGTTCCTGTTAACACCAAGACTACAAAACCCCCATTCTTCCCCCAAAGTCATCTTCCATGATGAACAAGCGTGAGACAAAATTGAAGATCCTAGGGCCAACTCTTACACCAGGTTTCAACACAGTCATTTTCTGGCTTAACGTGAGCTTGCGTGCTTACAACTGCTGCGACAGCCCTGAGGCACCCAGGCCATCCCTTAGCTGTTGCATCTAGTTGCTTGGAAAAATATGCAAGTGCCCTTCAATATGGGCCTAGATCCTGGGCTAATATCCCCAGGGCAATCCCTTGTTTTTCATGGCAAAACAGAAAGAATGGCTTACTTACATCTGGGAGTCCTAAGGCTGGAGCTGACATGAAAGCCTTCTTCAGCTGTTTGTAGGCCCAGTTGTCCTCTTTTGTCCACTGAAGGTCTTTATCCCTATTTGCAATGAGCGCATATAGGGGTTTAATGAGAAGTCCATAATTGTAGATACACCATCCTGTCATCCCCAAAAGATTTGTAGATCTTTTGCAATTTGAGGCTTGGGGTCTGGCAAATCACCTCTTTATGGCTTTGTCCTTCTTCTTTGACACCTTGTACCCCTGGAGTCCCAGAAAGTTCAAGAGGCTTACTGTCCAGGCCCCACATGCCTCCTTTGGAGGTTATCTTCCAGTGCGGTTTCCCAGGACTCCATATTCTTTGCAAGTTGTTCTCTAAATAAGGTCCATGTGAGCTGAGTTTTGCGCTTGCTTTTTGGGCTTTCTTATATTCAAATGTAAAAATCTTCCGACTGGCTTTGTGGATAGGAATGCAAAAGAATGCATCTTTCTAATCTAGAATGGTAAACCAAATTAGCTCTGGTGTTAGGCATATTAACAATGTGTATGGGTTGGCCACTACAGGATAGAGATCCTAACTGTAGAAATCTCTGTTACTGGTCTATTTCCCTCCTTATGACTGGTTATTTTCCTTCCTTAAGCCTAATTTGTATAAGAGTAGCATTCTTCGCCTTTCCTGGCACATCAGAGGCCCATACTCACGGAAATATCTGATTTAGTATTTAACACCTCCATGTATTGCTCGTTGTTTATCTCCAGAACAATTTCCCCTTCCTAAATTTACTACTTGTAGTAGTTCCAGCAAATCCCTTTCTAGAAGGGACTTGGGGAGTTTGGTAAATACAGGAATCTATGAATGCCCCACTGTTTCCCAAATTTGTATTCTATTGGTTTGCAAAAATATGCCTTTTCAGATTGGCCAGTCTCCCCTACTATCGTAACATAATTATTTCCTACAGGTACTAAAGCCTTGTTCAAAGCAGAATATGTTGCTCTAGTGCCAACCAAAATTTTACTTCTTTCCCCTCCTACCCCAGCTACATTTTTATAACCAGTGGGTCTGCTGGGGTAGACGCCCCCGGTCCCCACTCAGTCCTTTTGTATATGTGCCACTACCCCCTCTTTTCTTTGTCTTTTGTGTCCACTTCATCTTTGTTCCAGACACTCATTTTTCCAGTGGCCAAAATTACACTGGGCTCTGCCCAGCTGAGGCTGGCTTCATTTGGGTGGTCCCTGCCCCATGCCCGAGTTTTCCTTTCCCTTCCTCCTGTACCATAAGCCTTCTCATTCCTTGTTTGTAAAACCCCTCCATGCTTCCCCCAACAGGACTTCTAAGTTTGTCTGATCTGGCTCCCTGAGTTTTGGAGTTTGCGTACCAATTTATAGTCTTGGGTATGGCCTTCTCCACTCCCCTTGCTATCCACTCCTGGTATCAGTTCGTTCTTGCTCTTGGGTTGTTCCCTGATAAACCTCACTCACTTTGATGTATCTTTGCCCAATGTTAGAGTCAAACAGCACCGTTCAAGCTTCTCCATGGCCAATACTAAGGGTTTAGAGGGGGCTTTAATTTCCTTTCACATCTTCCACCATTGCAAGCAATTTGTGTTCTGTACCCCTAGTGAGATAGGGCAATTTTGTTGCAAATGAAGTCTTTGTCAGTTCAATGCTCCTTGTTAAATGTTCACCCCCTCTGTTAATAAACCAGGCCATTCACCTATTTTGTTCCCTTTCTGTTACGCCTTTGAGCCCCATAGGTGCCCCCAACATAGCAACCATAAACCAGGGAAGAGAAAGAACCAGAAGACATGAAAATAGAGGTGATGCAGTGCCAGCTGGAAGAAGAAATGAAGAAGAGACTGATCCAAAATTAGAAAAACTTTATTAGACCGAACCACCAAGACACATGGATGGACTATGCAAGGAGTGAGACTGCCTCCTCCCAAGGTTGAGCGGTTTTCACCCCTTCACCCTGACTCTCAGAGACATTGCCCAGAGAGGGACCCCCTGGAATTTCAGAGCCAACCAAGCCTTCAGGATCGGCCATGAGGACTGTGAGCCCAGCTCTGCCTGCACTCCAGCGGATGAAGCTACTGCACACCTCCTCCTCCAAGTTGCTTCTGGGAGCAGCGGTGGTGTGTGCTCAACCCGTCGGGCCCCCACCCTGAGCTGATCATAATAAAGGCTTTTAAAAGGAGAAAAATCTCCTGCCCTGTTTATTACAGCTGGGGACTCGTCCGGGATCACAACGCCTGAAGAGGACTCCCAGAGAGGACTGCTGCCTGCTTCGAGGGACCCTCAGGAATCACTGGTGACCCACGGACCTGGATCAGCAAAAGACCAGCAACACGGAGGAGCAACAGATTGGTGAGAAAATCCGGTGGCGGGACTGGAGGGGAGCGAATGAGGTGTGAGTGAGACGGGGGCCGGCAGCTCGGATCCCCGGGGCAAGTGTTGACCTCCCTATTGTACTGTGGTTCCCGACTCCTGCGAGGGGGCCGGCCGGGAACGGGGGAAAAGCGTGTGGCAGATGAGAGACTGAGGCACCTCTAGGGACCCCACACTAAGCGTGCAGGGTAATTTGGCACGCAACCTCTCTAGGTGTGTAGAGGGGTTAGGATGATTGAGTCAAGTTAAGCCTAGGATTGAACCCTTTGGCGTCGGAGAGTCCGGGCATCGGGCAAGATGCAGAGGGCAGCAGGGTCAGGTGAGATCCACGTGTTTTGTACCCTCTGGCATCGGAAAGTCCGAGCATTGGGCAAGACGCAGGGGGCACAAGGGTCAGGTGAGACGCAGGCTTTCAAACCCTTTGGCATCAGAGAGTCCAAGCATCGGGCGAGGCGCAAGGGGCAGAAGGGTTAGGTGAGCTTGAGTTCAGTTATTTTAAGTTCAGATAAGATATTGAAAAACAATACGTTACAGGAGGCCAGGGAAGTTTCAGTTGCGTTAAGATTTGTGTTGCCCATTGTGAAGTCTCGATTTGGGTAGGGGCACCTTTGTAATTTAATTTACGGCCTAAGCTATGGGAAAGTACATAAGCAAAAGCTCAAGTACACTTCAAGACGAGGGGAAGAGGGTTAAGAATATTCCTCCCAATAGTCCCCTGGGAATGTTTCTAGACAAATGGGACATTTGGGAAGTGACTAGAGAATTAGACAAAGAAAAGATGATACACTTTTGTGTAGAAGTCTGGCCAGAATTAGATTTGCAGGGAGAATGGCCTTGGGTAGGAACACAGGACAGATGGATGTGTAGACAGTTGAATGAATATTTGAAAGCAAGGGAAGACCCTGATTTAGAAGAATTAGAGTATGCTGCTTGCTGGCTAAAGAAAGCTGTAAGAGACAAGGAGATGAAGATCTGTAAGCTACAAGAGAAAAACCACAAAGTTAAAGGAGAAAATGACAATTATGAGAAGTGGGATCCCCTTGAGAATTCACCCTCATCTACTGCCCACATACCACTTGCCCCCCCCCTCTATCCAGCACCTTCCCCAGTAAACCCTTTACCTCCCCCAATTGCCCCAGCAACCTGCTCTCCCCTAGTTAATCAAACTTCTGCAGCATCTACTGTAACTTCAGCTATCATTCCTCTACCACCTGAACCTAACACCCCTCTCCCAAGCTACCGCACAGCAACACTCTACCCTCTATGCTTCCAACCGCTCCTTTAACCCCATCACTGGTCTCCTCAGTCCTGTCTTCCATGACCTCTACAACCAACTTAGTCCCTTCTCCTTCACCCACCACTGTCCCTCTACCTCCTCCCAACTGTGAGTTGAGTCCATCCCCGTCTAACTCAAGCCCCTCCCCAAGTAACCATCAAACCCCTGCAACCTACACTCCTGATTTATCTGATAGCCTGTACCACAACACAAAGTCGAAGATAACAGGAGCAGAGAAGTTATATTCTCTTTGGGAAGTCCCAATGGGAGGGATAGCCAGAGGGGTAGGATTTGTGAATGCTCCACTGACATCAACAGAAGTGAGGGGGTTCAAAAACGATCTGGGAAATCTGGTAGAGGACCCTGTGGGCATATCAAACCAGGTAGATCAATTTTTACAGCCAAATATTTATACTTGGAGTGAATTGAATTCGATTCTAAATATATTGTTTTCTGCAGCGGAAGTAAGAATGATAAGAGCAACAGGCATGAGAATCTGGGAAAGAGAAAATAGGTTAGGACCCCCAGGAGACCACAAAATGCCTCTTGCACAACCCCATTGGAACTCTAATGAGGAAAAAGGTAGACAAAACATGAGGGATTATTGGTCTCTCATAGTCAAGGGAATTAAAGAATCAGTACCCCGTGGAAACAATACAAGGTTAGCTTTTGATGGGTCCCAAGAGAAAAATGAGACCCCTGCCACTTGGCTAAATTGTCTTAAGAGAAATTTTCAATTGTACTCTAATATTGACCCTGACAGCCCTGAGGGGCAGGTGTTGCTAAAGGTCCAGTTTGTTACTAAGTCATGGGCAGATATCCGCAAAAAACTAGAAAAGATGGAAGACTGGCAAGAGAAGGGGATCAATGAGCTGTTAAGAGAAGCCCTTAGAGTTTACCTACGAAGAGAAGTGGAAAAAGCAAGAGCTAAGGCTAAGATAATGGTATCCATAGCTAGAGAAAGTGCTGGGGGAGGTAAGAAAAGGTCAGCACCCCTGCCAAAACCAGGAGAGGAGCCAGGGCCCCTACCCAGAAAACCCAAGAAAGATGAACCTTTGCTACCTTGGGAAAATAAGCCAAGAGCCCCCAGTGATAACAGGAAGTGTTACTATTGTGGAGAGATGGGGCACAGCAAAAAGAACTGTAGGAAACTTTCATTTGATGAAGCTGTAGCCAGGGAACAAGATCCCCTGGAGGAAATTCCAAAAGGAGACGATTAGGGGTGTCAGGGGCTCTATATGATTGAGGACCCCATGAAACACCTGACAGAGCCCTTGGCAAATTTTGAAGTGGGTCCATTAAAAGAAGGGTTTGAATTTTTAATAGATACTGGGGCTGAGAGGTCTAGTATAAACAAATTACCAATAGGGGTCACCTTGGGAAGGAAAACATGTGAGGTATTGGGGGCAGAAGGGAAGCCTTTCAGGGCCCCTGTGATTGAGAATGTAGAAATCAGAGGAAATTCAAAGCAGTGTTGGGTAGATCTTATTTATCTACCTAAGCTGGAGAGCATTTTACTAGGAAGACACCTGCAAGTCCGTTTGGGAGTAGGAGTGATTCCAGAAGATGGCAAAATGGTAGTAAAGATTATGGCACTCACGCAGTATGATTTAGCAGAAATTAATCCCGAAGTGTGGGCTGGGCAGGGAAAAAGAGGACTCTTAAAGATACCCCCAATAACAGTAGAAATGGAGGAGAACACTCCACCTGTGAGAGTTAAACAATACCCCATTTCACCTGAAGGGAGAGAAGGGCTAGCCCAAATAATCAAGCAGTTGCTAATGGAGGGAATTTTAGAACCTTGTATGTCCCCACATAATACTCCTATTCTAGCTGTGAAGAAGGCTGAGAGGACTTACCGGCTGGTGCAGGACCTGCGAGAAGTAAACAAGAGAACAGTCTCAAGACACCCAGTGGTTCCAGATGCCTACACACTCCTTAGTAAGGTACCGAGAGAACACCAGTGGTTCACAACAATTGACCTTAAGGATGCCTTTTGGGCATGTCCCCCTAACAGAGGAGAGCAGAGATTGGTTCGTGTTTGAGTGGGAGGACCCTAGTACGAGGAGGAAGCAACAACTTAGGTGGACACGCCTCCCGCAGGGATTTACAGAATCTCCAAGCCTCTTCGGGCAATCTTTAGAAAAATTGTTAGAACAATTCGTCTCAGAAGAAGTGCAAATTCTCCAATATGTAGATGGTTTATTAGTGTCAGGGGAAGATCGAGATCAAGTAAAATATACCAGTATCAGACTTCTAAACTTCTTAGGGGGACAAGGACTAAAAGTATCCCAAAATAAATTATAATTTGTTGAACCAGAGGTAAAATTCTTAGGGCACCTGATTGGAGGGGGGTACAAGAAACTAAGCCTGGAGAGGATTTCAGGGATTTTGTCTCTTGGAGCACCGAAAACTAAGAGAGATGTAAGGAAGCTGCTAGGATTGGTGAGGTATTGCAAGTTATAGATAGAGAAATATTCTGAGTGTGTGAAGTTCCTGTACAAAAAGTTAATTAGCCCAAATCCCATACACTGGACAATAAAAGATGAAGAGCAACTACAATCTCTGAAAAACAAATTATCCACAGCCCCAGTCCTGAGCCTGCCCAATCTGAAAAAGGACTTTGACTTATTTGTAAATACAGAAGAAGGAACAGCATATGGAGTATTGACCCAGGAGTGGGGGAATTGTAAAAAACCTATAGCATACCTCTCAAAGTTATTGGACCCAGTAGCCAGAGGGTGGCCAGTATGCATACAAGCCATAGCTGCCACTGCTGTCCTATTAGAAGAAGCCCAAAAACTAACTGTATGGGAGAGTAAAAGTGCATACCCCACATGACTTGAGAACTGTGCTCAGCCAACAAGCACAGCAGTGGCTGAGAGATGCCTGGATCCTGAGATATGAAGTAATTTTAATGAACACTGCAAACCTGGAAATAGTTACTTCAAAGTGCCTGAACCCAGCCCAGTTCCTTTCCGGAGAACCTCTAGAAGAATTAGAACATTACTGTATTGAGCTCATAGTATTCCAGACAACAGTAAGAGAAGATTTAGAGGACACACTTTTGCCCTATAGGGAAGTGGTATTCACAGATGGGTCCTCTAGGATGATAGATGGGAAGAGAGCTTCAGGTTATGCAATTGTAGACGGGAGAGCCATGGAAGTGATAGAAATAGGAAAACTGCCACAAAACTGGTCAGCCCAAAGTTGTGAGTTATATGCCCTAAAAAGAGGACTGGAACTGCTTGAGAAAAATTCAGGAATGTTTTACACTGACTCGCAGTATGCATTTGGAGTAGTTCATACGTTTGGGAAGATCTGGGAAGAGAGAGGCTATATAAATTCTAAAGGAGAGAGTATAATTCCTGAGAATCTAGTGAGACTAGTTCTAGAAGCCCTGCAAAAGCCAGCAGAAGTAGCAGTAGTCCATGGGAAAGGACACCAGAAGGGCGATACCCTAGAAGTAAGAGGAAACCAGCTAGCCGGCCAAGCAGCAAAAGAAGCAGCGCTAGGACCAGGCGATCCAGTGAAAATCCACATTTAGAGAAGACAGGGGAGAGCCCATCTGTAGTGCCAAGGAGATGACAGCAATTGAAGAATTGAAATTACACCCAGGGGAAGCGAGAAAGTGGTTGACCCCTGATGGGCGTCAGTTTCTAAATGAACCATTAGCCAGGAAAATACTCACCGAGCTACATGAGTCAACACACTGGGGTGTGCAAGGACTATGTGATCATTTCTTAAGAGAGAACTTATGCTTAGGAGTGTATGGTTTAGCTAAAGCTATCACTAAGGGGTGTGTAATTTGTCAAAAAGTCAATCAAAAAGTGATGAGGAAAGCTGAACCAGGAGGGAGAGAATTAACCCAAAGACCATTCCAAAGTATACAAACAGACTTTACAGAAATGCCCTCACTGCAGGGCTACAAACACCTCTTAGTCATAGTTGACCACTTGACCCACTGGGTGGAAGCTTTTCCTACTAAAAAAGAAACTGCCCAAGTAGTAGCTAAAATCATTTTAGAAAACATTATCCCACGGTATGGGTTAGTGAATTATATAGACTCAGACTGAGGCCCACACTTTACCGCGAAAGTGTTGCAACAGGTCACTGAAGTATTAGAGATAAAGTAGAAACTACACATTCCGTGGCACCCCCAAAGCTCCGGTAGAGTGGAGCGCATGAATAAAATTAAAAAAAAAAAAAAAGTGCTCACTAAGTTACTTGAAGAAACAAAAATGAATTGGCTAAAGCGTTTGCCCCTAGCCCTCCTGCGAATCCAGACAAGGCCCCGAGCTGACATAAGTGCTTCCCAAATGAGGTGATGTTTGGGCTCCCCTTTCTTACAACCTCTTCTAATGTTGGGACTTATTTAGATGGAGAAGCTGCCACCCAGAAATACTTAGAAGTTATAGGTAAGACTCTAGAGAACTATGAAAAAGAGAATACCTCCCTCAAACTTCCCCGTTAGATGTGAAAGTACATGAGAACAATCCAGGGGACTGGGTGTTGATTAAATCATGGGATGTGGCTCCACTGACCCCTAAGTATGAAGGCCCTTTTCAGGTCCTCCTTACCACAAACACTGCAGTGAAGACACGAGAAAAAGGATAGACACACATCAAAAGAGTAAAGGGGCCAGTAACACCCCCTGATCTGAGACAAGACTATCCCAAGTCAGCAGCAAAATCTTCTCAGTGGACAGTAACTAGAAATCCAGAGACTTTGAAATTAACCTTTAAAAACAAAACTTCTGCCCACTAAGAGACAGCAGCACTGCTGTATGGTTTCCTTCCAGAGTGTAATTGTCCTCTGTTAAAAGTTCTCCCCAGTTGCAGAGTTGTTGTAGCAATGTTCCATGAGTTTGTGAAGTGTTGTTGCTTGTTATAAGTTGTAATGACTGCTAGATTTCCTTAGGAAGTACTGAAAGCTGACTTTGTTTCCATTAACCTAAAGTGTACTTTTAGTAAGCTGATAAAAAAAAAAATCCAATAAACCCCCAGATACCCTTAGAGATTTAAGCCAATCTCCCACAAACTACTCTCTTTTTTTTCTTAAAGAAAATAAGAAAGGGAACCCAAGGCAGAAGGAACTTCTCCAGAGTGCTCCCCAGAGAAGGGAAATTCCAGGAGGCAAGACCGGGTAAGCTGATCTTGAAAGATGGCCTATACTGGACTCCTGAGAAGAGTAGTGCTGATCCTGTCCATCGGGACTTCCTTAGAAGATCCACCCGGACCATATATCAAGTGCTATCAGCCACTCCACCTCAAGGAGAATATAAGTTCCTTACTGCAGATTCATACTAAGCTAAACCCAGCATGTGTGAATCTTTCCCTAGCGAGACCATGATGAGAAAATAGACAGCAGTATACTGCCACATATCGACAAAGATTGCTAGGAGAGTGCCCTGTGGGACAAGAGTGGCTGTGTTTTAGTATATAACAATAACCTCATAGACTCAATAAAAGAGACAACTGCCTCTAAAAGTGTAAAAGATGAATTAGAAATACCAAAAGGAAAGAATTTATTTGTTGACTTAGTAAACAATTAAACATAACCAATTGTTGGCTATGTAGGAACACCTAAATGACAGACATCTGGCCATGAGAAGGTATCAGCTTAGGACCATGAAAGCTACTCAAGTAGAAACAAAGTAAGCCAAAACTTCCATAGGGATGAGAAAACAGGAGCAATAGAACCTGAAGACTAAAGTAATAAGTAAAGAGTGTATTTTAGAAGGAAAAAAAAAAAAAAAAGAAGAATCTATGCTCAAGACCCCGAGATAGTAAATTGATGCGGGTCTAAACCGGATTAAAGAATTCGAGAGGGGATTGAGATAAATAAGGCAATTTTGTTGCAAATGAAGTCATTGTTAGTCCAGTGCTCCTTGTTAAATGTTCACCCCCCTCCCATTAATCACCTCTTTTGTTCCCTTTCTGCTGCACCTTCGAGCCGAGCCCCATAGCTATCCCAACACCCAACATAGCAACCAAAAAGCCAGGGTGTAGCAGCGCGTTTTCTGTTCTTTTATTTATTGTTAAAGTTAGCTGAGTTCTGTAATGGTTTAGTCCATGTTCCCCCTATCCCTTTTCCCTAATGGTTTCCCCCTGCACTTGTTTGTGCAGCACCTGTGCCTGTCAATCTCCGGGAAGGACTCTCCCCTGCTTCTAGAAAGATCAGGAGAGATTGATCCCTGATTGGAACAGGCTGGGAAATCCCCCACCCCTCATTTTCGATTAGTTGTCTGTATGCCATCCCCTTTCTCCTGATTGGTTTCCCATCTTGTGTACGCCCCTTTTTCTGGTCCCTTATAATCACTTACCCCACCCCCATTCTTCACTTCGTGGCTCGGTACTTCGTGGCATCGTGGCCTCGTGCTGCATGCTGAGCAGGTGCAGAGGGACAATAAAAGCCAACCTGTAGCACTGCCACGAAGTCTCCTTTTCCTGCCTTCGTTGTTGCCTCCTCAACAGCGCTCATGTAGCTAAAAGCCTTACCCACCAGGGGGAAGTCGCCGGTCTGCCCTGCAACTGCCTAACCGGAGCTGAGACAGTTCCCTGCCAGGGCTAAGCCGGGACTAGCTGGGAAGCCACTTTCCAGCGGGCAGAGGGAACTCACTTCACCAGGGGGAGGAGAAATCCAGCAGACATGCAAATAGAAGTGATGCAGTGCCAGCTGGAAGAAGAAATTATTGCTCCGGATCAGAAAAACTTTATTAGACTGAACCACCAAGACACATGGATGGACTATGCAAGGAGTGAGACTGCCTCCTCCCAAGGCTGAGTGGTTTTCACCTCTCACCCTGACTCTCAGAGACGTTGCCCAGAGAGAGACCCCCTGGAATTTCAGAACCAACCAAGCCTTCAGGATCAGCCGTGAGGACCGTGAAACCGAGCCTGCCTGCACTCCAGCGGACGAAGTTGCTGCACACCTCCTCCTCCTCCAAGTTGCTTCTGGGAGCAGCCTGCACTCTAGTGGACAAAGCTGCTGCACACCTCCTCCTCCGAGTTGCTTTTGGGAGCAGCGGCGGCGTGTGCTCAACCTGTCGGGCCCCCACCCTGAGCTGATCACAATAAAAGCTTTTAAAAGGAGAAAAATCTCCTACCCTGTTTATTACAATTGACACTTCTGAAGTGGAACAAAGACTCCACAACTAAAGGTTATTGTGAAAAACGCGGTTCACTTTTGTTAAAATTTTAAAAGTTTAATAACAAAAAAATAAGACAATAAGAGACATAAAAAAAGCAAAAGTTACAGATGTCTGTGTGCCTGGCATTTCCATCCCAAGGCACAGCTTTCTAACAAAAGATCTTCCCTTAAAAGCAATAGGCTATAGTACATTCATAAATCCTATACATGATTCAAATATTCCTTTTGACTTTGGGTGTTTCTGCTTAATTTCAACTTTCTCCCCCATCATTCCATCCTGTAAATCAACCCTCCTGTGACTCCACGAAGTCTCAAATTCCCTGATAATGGAGGCAATAAATTCTTTCTTTTGGGATTTTGGTGTCTGCTGCTGTTATCTCTATCCAGATAGGATGATGTGAAGAATTTCTTGTCTTCTTCATTCCTTGAGCTAGTTACAAAAAGCATTTTACATCACATAGTTTCTATTTTAATATTATGCTATAGACTAAAAACTGTATTTTTCACACTACTAAAATAGACTACATTAATACAGCATAACTTTCCAACATAACACATATAGTATTCATTTTAATATTTGCGAAAAGCCAATCATATAATATGTATTTATAACAGTTATGAAGTAGGTATGCTTTACTCTGTGGCTGGGCGCACAGGGGATCACTGTTGGGGTACAAATCCCCCTGAGCCCCATTCACACAGGCCCAGGAGTGTCCAGAGATGTGAGGACTGAGTTAAAACCTTCAGAAAAACCAAAATACATAAATTCACACAGACATGAAGTAGAAATGTGTCACGTTGAGACACGAAATGAGCACGCAGCACACGCTCAGTCGCCCAAGGTAAAAAGGAGAAACTTTATTTACAGTTTTCTAGAATTTACAGACTCTCTAAAGTGAGAGTGGATTGGAGGATAATATCCCTCCTCTGAATCACACTGGCCAGGTGAACAGTCTGTCAATTTTCTCCTCCTCCAAGAAGGAATGCGAAAAACACATAGTGTTTTGGTAAGAAGTGTGGGAATTCTGACTCCAAGAATGTAAACATCAGAAGGCTTCAAAAAGCAGGGCGACATCTCACCCTTTTTCCATTAAAAAAGAAAAGGAAAAAAGAAAATGAACCATGTTACAAAGGAAGAAAAAAAAAATGAACAATGTTTTAGGGTTCAGCCATGGAGGAACCATCAGAGTGATCACTTGCATTGTCTGCATCAGAGTCATCACTTGACGGTTCATCCTCTTGATGGCTTTCAGTTTGGTCACGGTTTCCATCTTGCCTGTTGGCCGGGTTCTGTCTCTGAGGTCGCAGGTCAGGACAGACACAATTCGAAGGTGCCCAGCGTGTCCCAGTATCTGTGAATACGCACGCATACCCACGCCCCAAAATGACAAGGTCGTAGGGACCTTCCCACTGTTTGGTGACTAGATTTTTCACTCGAACCTTTGTGTCTCATCCGAAGCCTGTAATGAGAGATGGTGATTCAAGATGATAGTGTTGAGTTCTGCGGCACTGTAAGATGATTGATGGTGTACAAGGCCTTTGTCAACCGACTGTGCGGGGTTTCACCCTGCATTCCCCGTTTTTGTTTTTGTAGAACCCGCTTCAGAGTACCATGAGCGCATTCTACAATAGCTTGACCAGTCAGAGAATGAGGGATACCGAATTTGTGTGAAACACCCCACAACTGCAGGAACTGTCGCACCTTCCTTGATGCGTAAGCAGGGCCATTGTCGGTTTTCACAGCAGAAGGTATACCAAGAATGGAAAAGGCCTGCCTCCAATGGGCAATGACATCACGGATCTTTTCTCCAGTGTGAGCTGAAGCCCACATTGCAGAGGAGAATGTGTCCACCGTGACATGCACATACTTGAGCCGGCCAAACTCGGCAACCTGGGTAACATCAGTCTGCCAAAGCTCCAAGGCCCTAAGGCCTCTGGGGTTTACCCCTGCCGGCAAAGGTGCACCAAGGGCATGACAGTCATCACATGACTCAACAATGTTTTGAGCCTCAGTTGCTTTCAACTGAAATTGCTTTTGCAACGTATGTGCGTTCTGGTGGAAGAACTCATGTGATGCCTTGGCCTGCGCGAGTACGTCTGACTGAGGTGCTACCCACGCTGGGTTAGCCAACTTGTCAGCCCTCGCATTACCTTCCGCTACAAACCCTGGCAAACTAGTGTGGCTCCTTGTATGCAGAACATAGTATGGGTGAACCCGAGCCTGGATGGCACACCACAGGTCCTTCAGTAACTGAAACAAGGCAGGATTACTGACCTCCTTCAAAACTGAATAACCCAGTCTCTGTGTGATGTCGGCCACATAGGTGGAATCCGTGACCAAGTTGAAAGGTTCCTGGGAAAACTTCTCAAATGCCATGACCGCAGCCTTTAGCTCAACCAATTGGGCTGAACCATCCTCATGACCTTCCACAACCTGCCACTCTGCTCCATCCTTCCAGGTAACAATGGCCTTTCCTGTCTTTCCCGAACCGTCCGTGAAGACAGTGGGTCCTTGCACCGGTTCCTGGCTACATTTGGGCTGCAAAGAAATCTGTGTATTTTTCGCCACGTGCAGTAGCTTGTGGCTGGGCAGATGATAAACAATCTGCCCTGTGAAATTTTCCAGAGCACACTGCATAGTAACACTGTTTGCAAGGCTCCAGTCAAAATTTTCCCGATCATTTGGGATCACGATCTTTGCGGGGTCTGCTCCCATCAATTGCAAACACCGTTGCCGACATTTGATTATCAATCGAGCAACCAGCTCAGCTAAGGGAGTTGCCGTCTTTTGCGGCTGGTGGGGCAGGAAGACCCATTCCAAGATGTGCAAGGAATCTGACCATTTGTCATTCCATTGGCCGATGATACCTGTAGGATGTAAATCTGGAGCAGTGATGAACACAGTGATATCAACGGAGGGGTCAATGCGGTACACTTGGCAAGCGGAAACAGCTTGCTGAACCTCCTCCAGGGCCTTACGTGCCTCAGGGGTCAATTCACGAGGTGACTTTAAATCGGTGTCTCCCTTTAACAAATCATACAAAGGAGACAGTTGTGCATTGGTTAGTCCCAAATACGGATGCAACCACGTGATGACGCCCACCAATTTCTGGGCGTCGTTCAGTGTTTTCACCGAACGCACAAATTGCACCTCCTGGTGACGGATTGTCCGTTCCAGAATCTTGACCCCCAAATACTTCCAAGGAGGCTGTTGTTGAACCTTTTCTGGAGCCACTTGCAGCCCATGAGCGTGCAAAGCATCAATCAACTGAAGCTGTATCCTCAGCAGTTCATCCTGGGTGGGTGCAGCCACCAGAATGTCATCCATGTAGTGATATACATGGGCGTTGGGAAACTGCCTGCGAACTCCAGACAAGGCACGGGCCACATACCATTGGCATATGGCGGGAGAATTCCGCATCCCTTGGGGCAAAACCGTCCATTGATACCTCTGTGCGGGCTCAGCATTGTTAATTGCTGGCACCGTGAAGGCAAATTTTTGTCTGTCATCGGGATGTAAAAGGATTGTAAAGAAACAATCCTTCAGATCCACGATGAGGATCGACCAATCCGCTGGAAGCATGGTAGGCGACGGCATGCCCGCCTGCAACGTTCCCATGCTTTCCATCATGGCATTCACTTTCCGGAGGTCTTGTAACAACCTCCATTTCCCAGACTTTTTTCTAATGCAGAAGACAGGAGTGTTCCAGGGACTGGTAGAAGGCTCCAGATGACCCTGGTCCAACTGCTCCTGCATTAGATTTCGAAGGGCAACGAGCTTTTCTTTAGGGAGGGGCCACTGATTCTCCCAGACAGATTTGTCCACCAGCCACCGTAAAGGAGGCGTAGGACAGTCTGCGCCCTTCGTCGCAGTGGCCCTCATTAAAAATCCGTCCCGATGCGCACCCCCCACGCGGCCAGAACATCCCTCTCCCAGAGGTTAGCCTCAGTCGAAGTAACATGAGGCCGGACCATGGCCGACTGTCCCTCTCAGTTTGTGATGATTACAGGCGGCTGGCTCACGTAGCATTGCTTCGTTCCTCCCAGTCCCGCAACAGACGTCTGCACTGGACTCAAGGGCCACTCCGGGGGCCAGGCAGAGAGCGAGAGGATCGTGATGTCAGCGCCGGTATCAATCAGTCTGCAGAGGCAAGTTTCCGGAGGTGTCGCGCCAGGGATGGACAGTGTACACAGCTTTATGGGACGGTCGTCGGACAGGACAGTGGTCCAGTGCACTTGAGGCATCCCAGTGGACCCAAAGCCGCCATCTCCTCGCGACCGGTCAACTGCCCTGAGAACAGAGGACCTAAAAGGCACAAGTTGAGCAAGCCGTGTCCCTTTTGGGATAATGACAGGGGGTTTTGATGTGGATACCATGGCACAAATTTGTCCCGTGAAATCTGCATCAATGAGTCCCATGTGCACAATGAGACCCTGAAGGGTGGTACTGGATCTCCCCATGAGGAGAGCACTCATACCATCACCCAAGGGACCAAAGGCATCCAGTGGGACCTTGTGTACGTCGCCAGTCTCTAACACGACCCTGTCTGCTGTGCAGACGCCCACACCTGCTGAGCCGCGGGTGCTGGCTGCAAGTTGACCGAGCAGACCTCCATCGGCTCTGGGGCTTGGAGAGAGATTTCTGTCTGAGCGCATCCCCCCTTCGCGCTTTGCTTCCCGTTTCCCTAGCCCAGCAAGGCCTGACCGTTAACGTGAACAGTGGCCTTGCACGCATTTGACAGATGATTCGGTCTGCCACAGCGACCACACAAAAACAAGGGAATTGCGGACTTCTTTGCCTTCTTCCCCTCTTTCTTGCTGGCCTGCACAAACCTTTTCTGCTGCTGCTTGCTCTGGGGCACTGCCCAGACTGGCTTTACAGCAGGGGCCAGAGCAGGCTGCATGACAGTGGTCATAGCAGGCTGCATGGCAGTGGCCATAGCAGCCAACTTATGACCTGAAGCGCGCAACTTCGCACAGGCCTGTGCCATCTGGGGGACAGAAGGATCCCCAGGAAGGGCCTCTATGACTGCTTTACAGGCAGCATTGCAGTTGTGCCTCGCAAGGTGCTTGAGTAAATGCCTCCTTGCGTCAGGATCTGCCACCTGTTTCTCCACGGCAGCAGTCAGCCTATCCGCAAATTGCAGGAAAGGCTCATCAGCCCCCTGGACAACTGTCACGAAGGAGTCCTTCGGAGCAGCCATTTCAATGGTCTGGATCACAGCTGCCATGCCTGTCTCCTGGCACTGCTCAAGCACCAGGGGATCAAGGCCAGCCAGCCCATTAGGGCCAGCATAATTGCCTGTGCCCAGCAGCACATCAGTGCTGATCACATGCCTGGGGTCCTGCGGACCCCGCATGGTGTTCCACTGCACGGCCCTGACCGCTAACTCAGTCCATATGGACTCAAAGATCTCGTATTCCACAGGCTGAAAAAGGACACGAGCTATGCTTCGGATATCATAGGGTGTTAACAGGTCAGCAGCAAGTACACGAAGCATCTGCATGACCTCCACAGACCCCAGACCATATTTGCCAGCCTGATCACGGAGCTCCATTGTAGCTTTCCAGGATAGGGGTTGATAGGTGTTGTGGGTGACACCCCTAAGCACAGGGAAAGCCTGGAAGCCCCCCGAGGAGGCGGAAGCACCTGTCAAGCCCCGTCCTGTGGACCCCACGAGCTCAGGGCCAGGTGCCTGATCGGTGGGCAGCTCGACACCAGCTGACATTGCGTCGCCTGCAACATCAGCAGGCCCAGAGAAGTCATCTCCGTAATACCGGAGACGCTGTGAGGAGGGGAGTTCAAGCATCTCCCCGGCCTTGGCGTAGGTAGCTTGCCAAAATCGCATGAAGTCCCTAGGACGCATGGTGATCTGGCACGGGGGGAGTGTCCACAAAGACGAGGAGAAAGACCCTCCAGTCCGGGCCCCCTGGCTCCGGGGGTCCAAGGGTCTCCCGCTGGACCCATCACTACTCGCACCAAAGGTGAACAATGCGGTATCCACAGTCGCCGCAGCCCCCGTGCCCGCAGAAAACGGGGGCGCCGGGGCAAAGCTTGCTCTAGCTGAGCCCACGCCCCCCAAGGAACCAGCAGCACCGGCCTCATCACGGGCAGGGTTCCCCGCAGCAGCCGGCGTGCGTCTCGGCTCTGTGGCCTGGGGCGGCGATGTGGGCGGCGCGGACGGAGCAGGCAGCCGCGCAGTCTGTCTCGAGCCCAAGGCCACCCCCGCGCCGGGAGCACCCCCACCCAGCAGGGCCTGCGCGGGGAAGAGGGCGTCTGGAACCGCCCCCAGGAGGGTCCCTCCTGTAGCTTGGAGACCCATCGGAGGCAACGCCTCCCCAGCTCGGCCTGGGGTGGGCTGCCCGCCCATCGGGGCGGCGCCTGACAGATCAATCAGCGCCCCATCCCCGCCTGCCTCCACCGCCTGGGCATGCCCTTCAGGCTGCACGGAGGCAGGGGCGGTTGGCGGCACCCGCGGCGGGGCCGGCGGCAGAGCCGCTGGCCCCGCTTTCCCCACGCCCAGAGGATGGGTCGTAGAGACACCACAATTCGGGCAGAGCGTTGTTACAGAGTCCTGCCCAAGGAGAGGCAGAGACTGATCATGGGGCTCCTCCCCACCCCCGAACGCCGGGAAGGCACAAGGGGAGGGTGGTTCCCCCCCACTCCGCCACTTCTGCGGCGCGGGGAGGGGCGGGGCCGGCTTCGCCGACCCCACAGAGCCTCCAGCAGGCTGCAGGGCGCTGCCCATGCCCCGGCCTGGAGCCCGAGGGCCCCGATCCGAGACAGAAATGTCTCCCATCGCAGCGCCGCGGGGGGGAGAGGAGGGCTCTGCCTCCTGCTGCAGCTCAAAATCCCCCCCCCACCTCTGAAAGGACCTCGGCGTCCCCTTCACTCTCTCCGTCCTCCGGGACGGGAGAACCTTGTTGGGAGCCGAGCTCCTCAACAGAACCTTGGGAACTGGAGCATTCAGACCAGTGGAAAAACCCGTCAAACCTCTTCCAGTGCATCAGAAGCTGGGCGATCTCGACGTCACAGTCAATGGAGAGGGCCTCAAAGAGGTGATCGCCAAGCAGAGACCACACCTCCCTGGAGAAAGCCTCCTTGGGATCTGAAAAAAAACCTTGGTCTCTCACCCATAGGAAGAGCTCCTCAAAGCCACCCTGGGAGGCAGAAACCTGTCTCCTCTCCAGCAAACCTCTCCAGATATCGAGGACCAGTGAGTCCTCCATGGAAGCCACAGGGGTTGGCATCATCCTAAACGCTTCAGGCAAAGTGCCAAACGGCCACAGCCACTACACAAGCAGGGAGGAGGGGAGGTTAAGAACCACAGACCTCACCCAAAGTGCCTCACACTCTGATGAGCACCAAAAGCCGTTTTCACGAGGGGTCACCAATTGTCACGTTGAGACACGAAATGAGCACGCAGCACACGCTCAGTCGCCCAAGGTAAAAAGGAGAACTTTATTTACAGTTTTCTAGAATTTACAGACTCTCTAAAGTGAGAGTGGATTGGAGGATAATATCCCTCCTCTGAATCACACTGGCCAGGTGAACAGTCTGTCAATTTTCTCCTCCTCCAAGAAGGAATGCGAAAAACACATAGTGTTTTGGTAAGAAGTGTGGGAATTCTGACTCCAAGAATGTAAACATCAGAAGGCTTCGAAAATCAGGGTGACAGAAATGCAAGTTTAGTTTTAAATAAATAGAAGATTTTTAAGTGCCTCAGAAATGAGAGCCTGTGTTAGTAAGAGACCTAGTACCTATTTTATAGTTCAGTGATATTGCCTTTTGCAAAGTTTGTTAAATTCTGATCATAAAAAAAATAATGTAGCCTTGCTAGAAATTCCTAGATGGAACAGATAGAACTATATACGTAGAATTTGTGTAAGAACTAACACACATCAATCTTAAGATTGATCCAGCAAGGATATAGAAAAATCCTGTATGTACCTAATTGGCTAAAAAATAGAATAAAAATGCACTACTTTGAGAACACACACACACAGGACTCACAAAAACACCAATGCCGCTGTTGCTACCGCATGGACTGCTACTGATAAGACTCTCATGGGACACAGACTACTGATGCCTTTACTGCGGCTGTGCCTGCTGCTTCTGTTTTGGACTTAAAAACTTTATGTTAAAAGGCTTCTGCGTACTGCTACGGACTCTAATAACTTTGCCTTCATGGGACTGATCTAACAATGCAATAAAGGGCTTCTTTTACAATTACCCAGCTTCTAGTCTTCAATGAAGACACACTGAAATCTCCGCAGATCACTCTGCCCTGAACAAAGCAGGTACTCTTGTTCTAATACACTTAAACTCATACATACTTATAAAAGTTTCAACATCGCCTATACATATTCAGAACCTATCCCTGCCTATTCTCGCTTCGTATGTTAATTAGCTTTTGTTGGTCTGTGGTCTGCGCTTGCATATTGTCTCCTGGTGGTCTTGGGCGGGGAGGGTCACTGGATGAAGTAAAATAATCTTCCTCAGGTGTCCCCTGGATATTCCCAGTGTCTGTGCAGGCTCTCTTGGTCTCTCGCTGTCCTCTAATGCTCCTGGGCATAGTCTAAACTACAAATCCATTTTTTTCTAGTTTTTGAGCACTGGTTTCTGCTTATCAGTCTTTAAACAAATGAGCAAGGTTCTGTTTTTGTATGGCAAAGGATTATCTGTTTTTAACACACTTGATTACATAGCAAATTATAATTTGTTTAAATTTAGTTATAAGTTCCCTATATCACTTTGACTATCAACAACTGTCACCTGCTGAAACCATGGAACAGGGGGCCGTTGTGGGAGGTGATACATGACCCTCAAAACCACAACCAAGATAACTGCATATGCTCTAAAATGGTGGATCAGAGGAGGGGCCATGCTAAAAATTTCCTGGAACATGAAAACTAGTTCGAAGAAATGTTTGAATATGTATAATCATTTATGAATCGTTTATGAATTTGTATTTGACTGATGCAATAGAAAGAGTATATAAGAAGGGTTTCTATGGTTAGCCGGTGTGCCTCTGGCTACAGCTACGTACCCACTGCTGTTACTTTTGCTTTATTGATTTTGTCCCCTATTGTTATAAATGACAATATAATATTGGCTTTCACATTTATGTACTAGCTTTGGCATATTATTATTAATCACAAAGATTTTGATATGATACAATTTATATTTCCTTTTAACTGCTTTTTAGTATAGTATAATCTGTCAGTTTATGTATGGCTTATATAAATAGTAGTGTGATAAATATATCTCATATGGTAGCATATTAAAATAGAGACTATGTGATGATAAAATGCTTTTATTCATGTAGCTAACTCAGAGAATGGTGTAAGATAATTATGTGGTTCCTTACATTTGTGGACTATCTTATCTGAAGGATAAGATAACAGGGACACATATCAGAACACCAAGAGAAGAATTTATTGACTTTGTTATCAGGAAGTATAAAAAAACCAGGATGGAATCACGAGAAGAAATAAAATACATTGATTTAATCTACAGGATGGCATGAAGACAAGTCAGAGGTTAAAACCAAGCAAAAGAATTTCTGGAAGATCTAAACTCACAGGAATGTTTAAATAACGTATAAACTCTCATGAATATGCATGTACCTCCTGTAATGTAACAGTATATTGAAAACATTGTTTTAAGCTAACGGGGGTTTTTTTTTGGCCAATTGCCAAAAACATCCTAGAGCTGGATGTTTGTCCCTTTTTATCCCTTAATAAACTTTTAAAAATCTCAAAGAGTGAACTCTGTTTTTCCCACCTGTTGTCCTTTATTAAATCTTTAAAAATCCGGCTGAGGAGTGGGCTTAATTTCCTACAGATATTAGGAAGAAATTCTTTACTGTGAGGCTGGTGAGACACTGGAACAGGTAGCCAAGAGAGATTATGGATGTCTCATCCCTAGAAGTGTTCAAGGTCAGGTTGGATGGGGCTTTGTGCTGGTACATCCTCCCCATTCCCTCCTCTGGCTGCAATATGATCTCAGGAATGCTCTTTAGGCCTCAGCCCTGATTAATGGCACCTGGGCAGTAAAGCTCCCCTTGGGGCTATCAGCAGCACTGTGTGCTCCCAGCAACTTCTGTTGCCTAATGAACTACTGTTTTCTAATGCATAGGCTTGGAACTTTATTTTTTTCTGGATAACAGATGTTGTGGAATAATATTGTTACTGGAATTTTGAGGAAAATTCCAGTAACTACCAACCTGGATTGTGTCCAGGATAGAAAGTTACTGATGATTAAAGCCAGTCAACTTCCTCCCCTATAAACATTGGTCCTAAGTGAGGCCCTTTGAGCTTTCCTGAGCTGCAGGGGACTGTGTCAGCATCTCCCTCTGAGCAGGATCTTTTAGAGCTTGTGAATTCTCAGGTTTGTGATACTCAGAAGACTGCCACTTAAAGCTGACAATGGGGCCTGAGCTGATACTTCCCCCTCCTCAAGGTTAAACCCTTCGCCCATTAAGATACAAAGGCATCTGATGTATTTCATTGAACCCAAGAGGAACTTTTAACAGGTACCTTTGGTCCATGGGCAAGCAGTAGAGTCAATTGCTGCACGGTTTTGCAATGTCGCATGTCTGGTAATCTCAGTGGCACAAAGCAGGTCAATGCAGAGGAGGTAGCATTATCCTGCTTACTAAGCCAACAGTCCATGCGAGAAAGCTCACCTAGAGCCTTAGCTGCAGCCACCCAGGGTAAAAATAGTGAGACCACAACTCTCTTTCCTTTATTCCAATTATAAATTTGGCTATCACAATTTTTATCAAATTCAGTATATGATCTCTTTTGGCGTGCTAATTTCCCTTTCTGTTTCCAATTCTGAAGTAAGGTTATGTTGGGAGTGAGGGTAGTAAGCTGGCCAAGTCTACAGGGACCCCCATGAAAGTGTGAGGGGCTCCCAGCCCATACTCGGTCTCCACAGATAAGAAACACTCCCCGAGGCAGCACTATGGGATGGGGTGAGGACAAGGAAGGCTTAGGACTGGTGTAATTGCACCAATTTAAGGAGTTATAGTTTTTGTTACATGGGGTTACATCTTTCTTGTGGGCAGACCTAATAAGTTCAAGGTGGGTCAAGAGTGCGTTGGGAGGTTGATATTGAAATTGAATGCAGTAATGAGCCTTAGAGGACCCCAGCAGCTCTAATTCTTGGGGTTTCTCTGGTGCTAGTGGTAAGGTCTTGGTCCACTCATCTCAAGTATCTACCGGATTGGGTTTCTTATCTGCATATGGGTATTCATTTGCTGCCAAGGGGACCCCTACTAGGCATGTTGACAGCGGGTTGTCCACGCTGCCCATGGACAGGCACAAATTATCTTGTTGCAAGGTCTTGGCTAGTGTGACCCAGATGTTCTGGTTGGGCTGAGGGACAATCCATGCACTAGCTGATGGAAGGGTGAAGAGCATCCAAAGTCCAACTTGAAGTAGTTGGGGATTTCCTGATGCAGGAGACATGGCAGGATTCTTGTGAGCTATAGGCTGATCTGTGAGTTTGAAAAGATGAAATTTTAGACTTACATAATTCTAACAGCCCCTTTTATCTTCCATCCTAACCACTCAGAACATACTGAGTAGAAAGGGTATGGGAGAATAAGAGGGGATAGTAATGCAACAACCAAAGGCCAGGTAGCAGTAAGATTAACAGAAAGGTAACAGTGCAACACAATTCGGGAATGGAGTTCATCAGAGTGTTTTACAATCTCTTGCGGTACTGGAAAGTCATCTTATCTTGCGGCGAGCATCTGGGATCATACTCCTTTTCCTACTTCTACTCCACGCCTGTCAGGTTTGATCCTCTTGCTGTCTCTGAGGTTCTGGACTAGTGTCTGTGGGTGCTGCCTTTAGCGGTTTGATGTACAGCTTGACATTCCTGCCTGGAATCCATCTTGGCCCAAAATCTGTGGACACGCAAGCATGTCCTCTCCCCCAAGTTATTAATTTGAATGGACCCATTATCTATTTGGATTCTGGGTCTTTGATCAGCACAGGAGGTTTCTCCGAGAGCTGAACTCTACTTGAGTTGGAGAAATGCCTGAGAATGGGGGGATTAGGCTCTGTGAATGAATTATTAAGTAAATTGATAACATAAAGAGCCTTGCATAATCTTTCTACATTTGATAGCGTTTTAACACCCCCACGCTGCTGATCAAGGACTCTCTTGAGAGTGCGGTGAGCCCTTTCTATAGTAGATTGTCCTGTTGGAGAGTGGGGTATTCCTGTGTCGTGTTTTACCTCTCACTGACTAAAGAATTGTTGAAGCATTTTTGAGCCATAAGCAGGACTGTTATCAGTTTTGATGGCTTGGGGGACACCCAGGGTGGAAAATGCTAGAAGATGTCTTTTTACATCTTTTGCCTTTTCTCCTGAGTGTGCTGATGCAAATATAGTTCCAGAAAATGTATCTATGAAAACATGAATGTATTTCAGTCTCCCAAAGGGTGCATAATGTGTGACATCTGTCTGCCACAATTGTAAACTCTCAAGGCCTCGGGGGTTAACCCCAGCCCCTATGGATGGCAAGGCATATTCCTGGCATTTACAACAGGAACCTACTATTGCTCTTGCCTGTTCTCTTGTGATTTTAAATATGCGAACTAGGGCTAGTACATTTTGATGGAAGAACTGGTGGCTCAATTTAGCCTGATTAAAAATGTCTGGTAGGGTAACTTGTACTGCCATAGCTAAAATGTCAGCTCTCTGGTTGCCTTCTGTAATGGGTCCGGGGAGGTCAGTGTGTGATCTCACATGCATGATGTGATATGGTTGCTCCCAGTGGGAGATGAGGAATATTAACTTTGAGAGCAAGCTGTATAAAACTGGATTTGCCATTTCTTTTAATAAGGAATGTTCTGCCCTCTTAACTATCCCGGCAACATAGTCTGAATAAGTAACTATATTTAGAGGTTGTTTGAACTTCTCAAAGGCTCTGACAACTGCAGCTAACTCAGCTATTTGTGGAGATCCCTGAACAACCTGGACATCAGATTCCCACTCCTGAGTGTCAGGATTTTTCCAAGTCATGACTCACTTGTGGGATCTCCCTGAGCCATCAGTAAACACAGTGTCATTAGAGGAGCACTACTTTTCCATGACTTTGGGACCAAATTTAAACAAGTCTTAAACAATTTATGTTTTGGCGGGTGAACAGATATTTGACCAGGGTAGCTGTCGAGGGCGAACTGGAGGTGTTCATTGGTTTGAAGCACAGGTTCTAGCTCATTTAATGTTACAGGGAGATATATGCATGTAAATTCACGCCCTGCTAGGGGTTCTGAGGCAAGCTCTGGCTTTAATGATGAGCTGATCCATGAGCTCCTGAGGTGTAGTGATAGTTTTATGTGGTTTATGTGATTGGAACACCCATTCTATAATTAGGAGCTGATCCTTTAGAGTGGGGTCCCACTGAAATATGAGCCCGTGAAATTTGGGTGTCTTACCCAGAATGATGAATTGGAAGGCCAGGGCAGGATCAACACGGTGTGCTTGTCTTGTGGACAACGCTTCCGATACCATTTGGATTGCTTCTCGGGCCTCTGGTGTGATGGTTCGCGGGGAATTGAGGTCATCAGGGCCTTTCAGGAGGTTGAAAAGGGGTGCAAGGTCCTCAGTCATGATTCCTAATAGGTTACACACCCAGTTTATGCTGCCTCAGACCTGGTGGAGGTCTCTCAGAGTCTTAGGATTGTTATTGATGGCAATCAGCTGAGGTGCGATTGTCCGTTTGCCTATCCGGAGTCCAAGGTAGGTCTATGGGCAGGTGCGCTGAATCTTCTCCGTTGCAATTTCAAATCCTGCACCTTCTATGGCTTTGATAGTCTTTTCAAGGACAGTCTCTAGATAATATTCAGTCTCAGCACAGATTAGGATATCATCCATGTAGTGAAAAATTATGGCATCAGAGAATTTTTCTCAAATGGGTGAGAGAATACTAGCAACATACATTTGGCAAGTAGCTGGGGAACATTTTAACCCCTGGGGTAGGACTTGCCATTGATAATGTTTTAGGGGGGCTTTTCTGTTAGTAGATGGCACTGAAAACGCAAGTCTTGGAGCATCTCTAGGATGGAGGGGGATTTTAAAGAAACAATCTTTAATATCAATGACTGCCAATTTCCAATCTCTCGGGAGCATTGAGGTGAAGGTAGGCCGGGCTGCAATGAGCCCATGTCCTCCAGGATTTCATTTACTTTCCTGAGGTGTTGTAGGAGCCTCCACTTGTCTTTGACAGGTTTGCAAATGACAAAGATAGGGGTGCTCCAAGGGCTAGTGGATGGTATGATGTGACCCTTGGCTAACCGCTCCTGTACCAGTGATTCTAGCGCCTGTAATTTGTCCTCTGTTAGGGGCCACTGTTTTACATAAATGAGATCATCTGATTTCCATTTGAGAGGTGGTGTGAGGTGCTCAACAGCGACCCCAGCTAAAAATCCTGGTGTGGTGCAGGGATTTCTAGTCTGGCTCCCCATTGTGACATTAGATCTCTGCCCCACAGAACGACAGGTGCTTTTACCACAAAAGGTCTAACAGTGCCAATCTGACCGTTAGGACCTTCAATAATAATAAACCTTTTGCTCTGCATAGAGGTAGCAGCTCCTCCAATTCCAGAGATGACTGCATTGACTGGCACTAGCTCCCAGCCCTGTGGCCACTTTGAGTGAGCAATAATTGTGACGTCCAACCTGGAGTCTGCCACACCTGGAAGAGAAACTTTGATACCTTTGTTAGACAAACCACACTCTATAATAGGTCTGTTCTAGCTTAACATTTCTACCCAAAAAGCCGTGGGATTTTCTGGCAAGATATCAGTCCAAGAGGGTATAAGAAAGGCCTGGGCAATAGGGGTGCCAGCAGTCAATTGCCATGGTGGGTCTACACATAATACATTCACAGTGATCTCTTCCCATGGTTTCATAGTACTTCTGGGATTACCTGCAAAGCATTTGGTCCATTAATAGCATCACCTATGATTAAAATGTCTCTAGGTTTATCATGAGGTCTGTATTTACCAGTTGGAATTCGGTATTCTACTTCATCGACGAAGTCTATGGTGAGGGTGCTTACCAGGGTTCTTCTTGTTCCTGACCTAACCCGTAGGTAGGCCTCAGAGATTCTGCGCTGTTCTTTAACTTAGGAGTTGTTAAAGATGATGTTCCGGTGCCTTGATACTCCGGGATTGTTGGGAAGGAAGGATGAAACGGCTTGGCATTTGATGTCATCGCGCGGGACCAATCCGTTCTGCGCTGGAAGTTTTTTTGCTACTGTCGGTGGGAGGGTTGATGCTGCACCTGCTGGTGACAATGCAACTGGAGACAGTGTTTAAAATGTTCTTTATAGTCCAAGCATGCAGAGCAGTGACAGTCAGTAGAGAGGTGTTTCCACAGAAAGTCTTTATTGCATTCAATCTTGAGGTGTCCCTTTTCACCACACTTGTAACACCTCATATTTTGTTTATTTTGTGTAACGAAGGCTTCAGCTACACCTTTGCTGACTGCCATAGCTACCATGTGTTCTGTGGTTGTAAGACATGTGCAAGCCTCTACCATTTGTTGTATGGTAGGTTCAGGATCCAGAGGCAATCCTCTGATGATTTTCTAACATTCAGTATTTGCATATGAAACTGCTAGCTTGTTAAGCAGTTCCTTTCTTGCCAGAGGACTATTAATTTGTTTATCGATAAAAGTCTTTTAAAGTCTTTTAATCTGTCTATAAATTGGATAAATGTTTCATCTGTCCCTTGCCTAATATCAGAAAAATTTTGTTATGGAGTAGTACCATCTGGGGTTTGGAAAAGAGCATTTTGAGCAGCATTTTTAATGTCTTCTAAAACAGCTTTGGGTAGATGTTGGGCTTGCTCCTGAGGCTTTTCATATTGTCCTTCTCCACTCAGGTGCTCTACTGTAAGCTGAGCACAGCCATCCTCACTTCTGTAATTATTTAATAATGTTTTTAGCTGTTTTTTCCAAATAGATTCCCACAGAAGAACTTCTGTGGGTGAAAGGAGGAGGGACATGACATGCCTAATATCATGAGGAACAAGCACATGAGCTATGAAAGTTACCTGTAATATGGTTTTTAAAATATGCTGACTTTCTTCCATATTCTTTTGAGCTTTTACATAATTCTTTGAGTTCTCTGTTATAAACAGGGCAGGAGATTTTTCTCCTTTTAAAAGCCTTTATTGTGATCAGCTCAGGGTGGGGGCCCGACGGGTCGAACGCACGCCACCGCTGCTCCCAAAGGTATCTCGGAGGCTGAGGTATTCAGCAACTTCATCCACTCGGCTGCAGGCTGCTCTCAGAAGCAACTTGGAGGGGAGGTGTGCAGCAGCCTCATTCACTTGGAATGCAGGCAGAGTCAGGCTCAGGGGTCCTCACGGCCGCCCCGTCCTGTCCCGAAGGCTTGGTTGGCTCTGAAATTCTAGGGGAGTCCCTCTCTGGGCAACGTCTCTGAGAGTCAGGGTGAGGGGTGAAAACCGCTCAGCTTTGGGAGGAGGCAGCCTCACTCCTTGCATGGTCCATCCATGTGTCTTGGTGGTTTGGTCTAATAAAGTTTTTCTGGTCCGGAGTAATAATTTCTTCTCCCAGCTGGCACTGCATCTCTTCTATTTGCATGTCTGCTGGATTTCTCCTCCTCCTGGCTTCTTTGGTTGCTATGTGGGTAACCAGGGGTAGCCAGGGGGTTCGGCTCGAAGGTATAGCAGAAAGGGAACAAAAGAGGCGATTAACAGGGTGGGGGTGACACATTTAACAAGGAGCACTGGGCTAACACTGACTTCATTTGCAACAAAGTTACCTTGTTTACCTCAATCCCCCCTCTAATTCTTTGATCGGGTTTAGACCCGCATCAATTTGCTACCTTGGGATCTTGAGCATAGATCTTAACTTTTGGAACTTGATATAAATTTCTTCTCTAGGAATCTATCTGGTTACTGTGTCTTTAATTGCTAGGTAACGCTCGCAGGCTATATTCTTTACTGGCGTGTTAAATCTTTTATTTCTCTACAAGATAATTTCTTTACTTATTACTTTAGTCTTTAAGTTCTATTGCTCTTGCTTTCTCATCCTTATGGATGGAAGTTCTGGCTTACTTTGTCTCTACTTGAATAGCTCTAATGGTCTTAAGCTGCTTCCTTCCCATGGCCAGAGGTCTGTTGTTCGAGTGTTCTCCTATACTTAACAATTGGTTATGTTTAATTCTTTCTACTAAGTCTACAAATTAATTCTTTCTTTTAGTATTTCAAATTTATTACGTCTATGAGGTTATTTGATTTTTTGTTTTGTTTTGTTTTGTTTTGTTTTTAGTAGGAAAAGCTTCTACTCAGTGGGTAAAGTGGTCAGCTATGACTAAAAGGTGTTCGTAGCTCTACAGTGAGGGCATTTCTGTAAAGTCTATTTGTATACTTTGGAATGGTCTTTGGGCTAATTCTCTCTTTCTCGGTTCAGCTTTCCTCATCTCTTTTTGACAAATTAAACACCTCTTAGTGATAGTTTTAGCTAAACTATACACTCTTAAACATAAGTTCTCTCTTAAGAAATGATCACATAGTCTTTGCACACCCCAGTGTGCTGACCTGTGTAGCTCGGCGGGTATTTTCCTGGCTAATGGTCCATTTAGAAACTGATGCTCATCAAGGGTCAACTACTTCCCTGCCTCCTCTGGGTGTAATCCCAACTCCCCAATTGCTCTCATCTCTCTGGCACCAAAGTTGGGCTCTCCCCTCTCCAGATGCCTCTCCTAGCTTGTGGATCTTCACTGTAACGCTTGGTCTAGGCCCTGCTCTGTCGGCTAGCTGATGTCTTCTTACTTCTAGAGTATTGCTCTTCTGATGTCCCTCTACGACTACAGCCACTCTGGCCAGCTGCTGCAGGGCTTCTAGAGCTGGTCATACTAAATTCTCATGAATTGTACTCTTATTATTCTTACTTCTTCTGCAGAAAACAGTATATTTAGAATCAAATTCAATTCACTCTAAGTATAAATATTTGGCTTTAAAAATTGGTCTACCTGGTTTGATATGCCTACAGGGTCCTTTACTAGATTTCTTAGATTGTTTTTGAACCCCTTCACTTCTGTTGATGTTAGTGGAGTATTCACAAATCTTACCCCTCCGGCTATCCCTCCCATTGGGACTTCCCGAAGAGGATATAACTTCTCTACTCCTGTTATCTTTGACTCTGTGTTGTGGTACAGGTTATTGGATATATCAGGAGTGCAGGTTGTAGGGGTTTGATGGTTGCATGGGGAGGAACTTGAGTAAGACGGGGATAGACTCAACTCGCAGTTGGGAGAAGGTAGAGGGACAGTGGTGGATGAAGGAGAAGGGACTGAGTTGGTTGCAGAGGTCATGGAAGACAGAACTGGGGAGACTAGTGATGGGGTTAAGGGAGCGGTTGGAAGCATAGAAGGTAGGGGACTTGGACAGCTTGGGAGAGGAATGTTAGGTTTAGGTGGTAGAGGAATGGTAGCTGGAGTTACAGCAATTGCTGCGGAAGTTTGGTTAATTAGGGGAGAGCAGGTTGCTGGGGCAACCGGAGAAAGTGCTGGATAGGGAGGGGGAGGGGCCTGTGGTATGTGGGCAGTAGATGAGGGTAAATTCTCAAGGGGATCCCACTTCTCATAATTGTCATTTTCTCCTTCAATTCTGTGGTTTTACTCTTGTAGTTTACAAACCTTCATCCCCTTGTCTCTTCTAGCGTTCTTTAGCCAGCAAGCAGCATACTCTAATTCTTCTAAATCAGGATCTTCCCTTGCTTTCAAATATTCATTCAACTGTCTACACATCCATCTGTCCTGTGTTCCTACCCAAGGCCATTCTACCTGTAAATCTAATTCTGGCCAAACCTCTACACAAAAGTACACCATCTTTTCTTTGTCTAATTCTTTAGTCACTTCCCAAATGTCCCATTTGTCTAGTAACCTTCCCAGGGGACTATTGGGAGGAATATTCTTAACCCTCTTCTCTTCGTTTTCACTTGTACTTGCGCTTTTGCTTATGTAATTTCCCATAGCTTAAGCTGTAAATTAAACTACAAAGGTGCTCCTATCCAGATTGAGACTTAACTATTGGCAATACAAATCTTAAGGCAACTGAAACTACCCTGGCTTCCAGTAGCATAGTGATTTCAATATATCTATTATCCTCCTTAACCTTCCCTACACGAACACAAATTGAAAGATGGGCAAGTCAAATTCTGAAATTTCTTGGAGTTAAAGATAGTGGCACCCGGAAAGCGTATCTACACTTGGGGACACCCCCGACCAATGCCTGCGCTGGCATCCGGAAAGCGTATCTACACTTGGGGACACCCCCGACCAATGCCTGCTCTGGCATCCGGAAAGCGTATCCACACTTGGGGACACCCCCAACCAATGCCTGCGCTGGCATCCGGAAAGCGTGTCCACACTTGGGGACACCCCCGACCAATGCCTGCACTGGCACCCAGAAAGCATGTCTACACTTGGGGACACCCCTGACCAATGCCTGCGCTTTATTGTTCTGCTACCTTCTAGCAGGGGAGGGGGGTCTGCCTTATACTCTGGGAGACCCCTCACTCACAGTTTTCTTACACTTCTCTTTGTTCCCAGCCAGCCCCCTTATGGGAGTCTAGAACCTTGGTGCAATAAGGGGGGTCGACACTTGCCCTGGGGATCTGAGCTGCTGGCTTTTTGCCTCACTCACACCTTACTCTTGCCTCGGGGATCCGAACTGCCGGCCCCCTGTCCCACTCACAGTCACTCTTGCTCTGGGGATCTGAGCTGCCGGCCCCCTGTCCCACTCACACTTCACTCTTGCTCTGGGGATCTGAGCTGCTGGCCCCCTGTCCGACTCACACTTCACTCTTGCTCTGGGGATCTGAGCTGCCGGCCCCCTGTCCCACTCACACCTCACTCCCTTTATCTCACCAATCTGTCGCTGCTCTTTTGCTGATCTAGGTCCAGGTCACCAGCGATTCCCGAGGGTCCCTCGAAGCAGGCAGCCGTCGTCTCCGGGGGTCCTCCCGTCACCAATTTATCTCACCAATCTGTCACTGCTCTTTTGCTGATCCAGGTCCAGGTCACCAGCGATTCCTGAGGGTCCCTCAAAGCAGGCAGCCGTCGTCTCCGGGGGTCCTCTTCAGGCGTGGTGATCCGGGACGAGCCCCCAGCTGTTATAAACAGGGCAGGAGATTTTTCTCCTTTTAAAAGCCTTTATTGTGATCAGCTCAGGGTGGGGGCCCGACGGGTCGAACGCACGCCACCGCTGCTCCCAAAAGTATCTCGGAGGCTGAGGTATTCAGCAACTTCATCCACTCGGCTGCAGGCTGCTCTCAGAAGCAACTTGGAGGGGAGGTGTGCAGCAGCCTCATTCACTTGGAAAGCAGGCAGAGTCAGGCTCAGGGGTCCTCACGGCCGCCCCGTCCTGTCCCGAAGGCTTGGTTTGCTCTGAAATTCTAGGGGGTCCCTCTCTGGGCCACGTCTCTGAGAGTCAGGGCGAGGGGTGAAAACCGCTCAGCTTTGGGAGGAGGCAGCCTCACTCCTTGCATGGTCCATCCATGTGTCTTGGTGGTTTGGTCTAATAAAGTTTTTCTGGTCCGGAGTAATAATTTCTTCTCCCAGCTGGCACTGCATCTCTTCTATTTGCATGTCTGCTGGATTTCTCCTCCTCCTGGCTTCTTTGGTTGCTAGGTTGGGTGTTGGGGTAGCCAGGGGGCTCAGCTCGAGGGTATAGCAGAAAGGGAACAAAAGAGGCGATTAACAGGGTGGGGGTGACACATTTAACAAGGAGCACTGGGCTAACACTGACTTCATTTGCAACAAAGTTCCCCTAAAGAGGAATAAAGCACAGGCATTGGTCAGGGGTGTCCCCAAGTGTAGACACGCTTTCTGGATGCCAGAGCAGGCATTGGTCGGGGGTGTCCCCAAGTGTAGACACGCTTTCCGGATGCCAGCGCAGGCATTGGTCGGGGGTGTCCCCAAGTGTAGATACGCTTTCCGGATGCCAGCGCAGGCATTGGTCGGGGGTGTCCCCAAGTGTGGATACGCTTTCCGGGTGCCAGCGCAGGCATTGGTCGGGGGTTTCCCCAAGTGTAGATATGCTTTCCGGATGCCAGTGCAGGCAATGGTCGGGGGTGTCCCCAGTGTATATACGTTTTCCGGATGCCACTATCTTTAACTCCAAGAAATTTATGAATTTGAGTTGCCCATCTTTTAATTTGTGTTCATGTAGGGAATGTTA
The DNA here is from genome assembly GCA_910950805.1 of Acrocephalus scirpaceus scirpaceus. Taxonomy (NCBI): domain Eukaryota; kingdom Metazoa; phylum Chordata; class Aves; order Passeriformes; family Sylviidae; genus Acrocephalus; species Acrocephalus scirpaceus. Next base: position 2,588,556 of record OU383795.1, on the reverse strand, counting down.
AGAAGGATAATATATATATATTGAAATTGATACGTTACAGGAAGCCAGGGGAGTTTCAGTTGCCTTAAGATTTGTATTGCCCACAGTTAAGTCTCAATCTGGGTAGAGGCACCTTTGTAGTTTAATTTACAGCTTAAGCTATAAGAAATTAAGAAAAAGCGCAAGTATGCGTCAAAATGAGGGGAAGAAAGTTGGGAATATTTCTCCCAAAAGTCCTCTGGGAATGTTACTAGCCAAATGGGACATTTAGAAAGTGACTAGAGTAATAGACAAAGAGAAGATAATACACTTTTGTATAGAAGTCTGACGAGAATTAGATTTGCAGAGAAAATGGCCTTGGGTAAGAACACAGGACCGATAAATGTGTTGACAGTTGAATGAATATTTGAAAGCAAAGGAAGATCCTGATTTAGAAGAATTAGAGTATGCTGCTTGCTGGCTAAAGAACGCTAGAAGAGACAAGGGGATGAAGGTCTGTAAACTACAAGAGAAAAACCACAAAGGTAAAGGAGAAAATGACAATTATGAGAAGTGGGATCCCCTTGAGAATTTACCCTCATCTACTGCCCACATACCACTTGCCCCTCCCCCTCTCTATCCAGCACCTTCCCCAGTAAACCCTTTATCTCCCCCAATTGCCCCAGCAACCTGGTCTCCCCTAGTTAATCAAACTTCTGCAGCACCTACTGTAACTTCAGCTATCATTCCGCTACCACCTCAACCTAACACCCCTTTCCCAAGCTACCCAAGTCCTCTACCTTCTATGCTTCCAACTGCTCCTTTTAACCCCATCACTGGTCTCCTCAGTCCTCTCTTCCATGACTTCTGCAACCAACCTAGTCCCTCTATCTCCTCTCAACTGCGAGCTGAGTTCATTCCCGTCTAACTCAAGCCCCTCCCCAAGAAACCATCAGACCCCTGCAATCTCCACTCCTGATTTATCTGATAGCTTGTACCGCAACACCAAGTCAAAGAGAACAAGAGCAGAGAAGTTATATCCTCTTCAGGAAGTCCCAATGGGAGAGAAAGCCGGAGAGGTGTGATTGGTAAATACTCCACTAACATCAACAGAAGTGAGGGGGTTCAAAAACGATCTGGGAAATCTAGTAGAGGACCCTGTAGGCATATCAAACCAGGTGGACCAATTTTTTTAAAGCCAAATATTTATACTTGGAGTGAATTGAATTTGATTCTAAATATACTGTTTTCTGCAGAAGAAGTAAGAATAATAAGAGTATAATTCATGAGAATCTAGTAGGACCAGCTCTAGAAGCCCTGCAGCAGCCGGCCAGAGTAGCAGTGGTCTGCATAGAGGGACATCAGAGGAGCAATACTCAGAAGTAAGAGGACATCAGCTAGCCAACCAAGCAGCGCCTAGACCAAGTGTTACAGTGAAGATCCACAAGCTAGGAGAGGCATCTGGAGAGGGGAGAGCCCATCTTTGGTGCCAGGGAGATGAGAGCAATTGGGGAGTTGGGATTACACCCAGAGGAGGCGGGGAAGTGGTTGACCCCTGATGGGCGTCAGTTTCTAAATGAACCATTAGCCAAGAAAATACTCGTCGAGCTACACGGGTCAGCACACTGGGGTGTGCAAGGACTATGTGATCATTTCTTAAGAGAGAACTTATGCTTAAGAGTGTATAGTTTAGCTAAAACTATCACTAAGAGGTGTTTAATTTGTCAAAAAGAGATGAGGAAAGCTGAACTGAGAAGGAGAGAATTAGCCCAAAGACCATTCCAAAGTATACAAATAGACTTTACAGAAATGCCCTCACTGCAGAGCTACAAACACCTTTTAGTCATAGTTGACCACTTGACCCACTGAGTAGAAGCTTTTCCTACAAAAAAAAAAAAAAAAAACAACAAAAAAACCCCAAAAAAAAACCCCCAAAAAAACCCCCCTGCCCAAGTAGTAGCTAAAATCATTTTAGAAAACATTATTCCACAGTTAGTGAATTATATAGACTCAGACCAAGGCCCACAATTTACCATGTAAGTGTTGCAACAAGTCACTGAGGCATTAGAGATAAAGTAGAAACTACACACCCTGTAGCACCCCTAAAGCTCCAGTAGAGTAGAGCGCATGAATAAAACTTTATAAATGTACTCACTAAATTACTTGAAGAAACAAAAATAAATTAGATAAAATGTTTGCCCCTAGCCCTCTTGCAAATCCAAACAAAGCCCCGAGCTGACATAAGTGCTTCTCCATATGAGATTTCTCCATATGAGGTGATGTTTAGGCTCCCCTTTCTTGCAACCTCTTCTAGTGTTGAGACTTATTTAGACAGAGAAGCTGCCACCCAGAAATACTTAGAAGGTATAAGTAAGACTCTAGAGAACTTATGAAAAAGAGAATACCTCCCTCAAACTTCCCCATTAGATGTGAAAATACATGAGATCACTTCAGGAGACTGGGTGTTGATTAAATCATAAGATGTTGCTCCACTGACCCCTAAGTATGAAAGCCCTTTTCAAGTCCTCTTTACCACAAACACTGCAGTGAAGACACTAAAAACTAATAACCTCATAGACTTAATAAATTAGAAATACTAAAAGAAAGAATTAATTTGTAGACTTAGTAGAAAGAATTAAACATAACCAATTGTTAAGTATGGGAGAACACTCAACCAACAGACCTCTGGCCATGGGAAGGAAGCAGCTTAAGACCATTAGAGCTATTCAAGTAGAAACAAAGTAAGCCAGAACTTCCATCCATAAGGATGAGAAAGCAAGAGCAATAGAACTTAAAGACTAAGGTAATAAGTAAAGAACGTATCTTGAAGAGAAGAAAAAGATTTAACACGCCAGTAAAGAATATAGCCTGCGAGTGTTACCTAGCAATTAAAGACACAGTAACCAGATAGATTCCTAGAGAAGAAATTTATATCAAGTTCCAAAAGTTAAGATCTATGCTCAAGATCCCAAGGTAGCAAATTGATGCGGGTCTAAACCCGATCAAAGAATTAGAGGGGGGATTGAGATAAACAAGGTAATTTTGTTGCAAATGAAGTAATTGTTAGCCCAGTGCTCCTTGTTAAATGTTCACCCCCACCCTGTTAATCACCTCTTTTGTTCCCTTTCTGCTGCACCTTCGAGCTGAGCCCCCTGGCTACCCCAACACCCAACCTAGCAACCAAAGAAGCCAGGAGGAGGAGAAATCCAGCAGACATGCAAATAGAAGAGATGCAGTGCCAGCTGGGAGAAGAAATTATTACTCCAGACCAGAAAAACATTATTAGACTGAACCACCAAGACACATGGATGGACCATGCAAGGAGTGAGACTGCCTCCTCCCAAAGCTGAGCGGTTTTCACCCCTCGCCCTGACTCTCAGAGACGTGGCCCAGAGAGGGACCCCCTAGAATTTCAGAGCAAGCCAAGCCTTCAGGACCGGGGGTGAGGACCGTGAACCCGACCCTGCCTGTACTCCAGTGAATGAGGCTGCTGCACACCTCCCCCCCTCCGAGTTGCTTCTGAGAGCTGCCTGCACTCCAGTAGACGAAGTTGCTGCACACCTCATCCTCCAAGTTGCTTCTGGGAACAGCGGCGGTGTGCACTCGACCCGTCGAGCCCCCACCATGAGCTGATCACAATAAAGGCTTTTAAAAGGAGAAAAATCTCCTGCCCTGTTTATTGCACCGCAACAAGCGAGTGAGGGGGGGCGGTAGGGAGAGGACTGGTTGGGGAAGGGGGGGTAAAGCACATGGCAGGGGATCCGAGTCTGGTAGGGGCAGGGCAGGGTAGGGAGGAGGGGTAAGGCGACCCGACACAGGCATGGGCAGGGCAGGGCTAGGGGGGTGGGGGTGCACAGAGAAACCAGAGACGGGCGGGACCAGGAGCAGTAGGCAGGGGCAGAGCGGGGGTGTGAACAAGCCCCATGCTCTGTGCTGTAGAGGCGAGGCGGGGGGAGGTGGCAGGAATGTGATACAACTTGTTCAGCTGGTTTGTCATTAGCAAGTGAATAGTGGGTGATCAGGGCATTTGGAGGAGAGGAAGAGGAGGGGGAAGGTGCTGGCACGGGGTGATAGAATGGTAGAGAGGGAGGGGCGGCAGGGTAGCTCAGTGCAAAGACAGTGACAGGGGTGGCCCCAGCCCCAGGGGAAACACCTGACACAATTTCGGGAGCCGACGCAGAGGCGTGGGCCTGAGGTGGAGGGGAGGAGGGGAAGGGGGAGGGGGTTCCCATTAAAGGTTTCCAGAGCTTGAGGCAGAAGAAATTCGAGGGTCATTTAAAGTATCTGTATCAACCATGCAGTCAGTTACATTTTTGCTAAGAGAAGTGTTATAAATATATGATTTAATTCGAGTTATTCCTTATTAAAATTTGTTACTTTGTATAAGTTAAACTGTGTCCAAAAGCACCCCCATGTACAGGATTCCAAACTAGGGAAGCTAATAGCTGACATACCAGGCCAGAGACAGCAATGAGGAGCACATTTCCACCTCAATGAAGGGCGGATCAGCTACTGGAGAAAAGCTGATAGCGCTGATGACAAGAACCCACCACCCAGATAACGATCACAAATGCCCATCAGAACCTACTCAACCTACCGGACAAGCAGAAAATCCAATCAATCCATCTTCCCGGAATTTGGAGGCACCGAAACTCAAGGCTTGTTGCTCAACAAGCAGGAATAATCCATGGACAGAAAGAAAGATGGATTTACCAGAAACCTACTTTACATACACACTGTGGACTGTAATCTCATCTGTACAATTCAAAGAAAGAACTTAACAATAACGTAGCCGCAAGGCAAATATTCCCTATAAATGAACTCCCGAAAGATGGTCAATTTGTGAACCAGGGTAAAGGGGGCAGAGAGCCGGAGAGCACGTGTCCCACACTTTTTCGGTTCACCCAGGACTACCCGGGTCAGGACTGTATAAGTGATTGTAGCTGTTACTCAATTTATCACTTTGTTGTTTTTCCAATAAATTTTCTTAAACGAAAATATTGGGGAAACTGTAGTTTATAACAGAAGTGAGTGGGGATTTGGGGGGAGAGGGTTTAGGAATGGGGGTGCGGGTAAAATCCAGGCTGATTTGGCCAGAATCAGGCTGGGTAGGGGTGAGAGGAATCTGGAGTTGGCAGAAAGCAGATGGCAATTCTTCACCAAATTCTGGTGTTTTCCAACTTAGATCCATCCCGAGAGGAGAAAAAGTTTGGAAAAGGGGGATGGGAACACGGTAAGGGGGTTCTGCAGCTCTTAAAAGTTTTAGAACCTTCACCTGAAGACGCGATTACTGCATAGATAGAATGAAAAAGAAGATAAAATTTCGCAACCCTAAAATCTCCCTGAATTTGCAAATGATATAAGCTCTTTCCAAGATTATCCCAAAATTCAGGAGACAGGACAGATTCAGAGGTAACACCAGGAAAAGATTTGAAAATTCAACGAAAGAGAACCTTTAAATCCCCTTTAGAAAATCTAACATTATTTTTAACAAGGGCAGTATGTACAAGATAATAAACTTCCTTCTGCTCAGTGGTTAATGAAATAATCAGGGCAGGATATCTTTCTCCTTTTAAAAGCCTTTATTAGGATCAGCTCGTGGTGGGGGCCTAATGGGTTGCATGCACGCCACCACTGTGCCCAGAAGCAACTCAGAGGAGGAGGTGTGCAGCAGCTTTGTCTGCTGGAGTGCAGGCAGAGCCAGGTCTTCCATCCTCAGGGAAGCTCCAGAAGGCCCATTGGCTCTGAAAGTCTAGGGGTCCCTCTCTGGGCAATGTCTTTGAGAGTTAGGGTGAGGGGGTGAAAACTGCTCAGCCTTGGGAGGGGGTAGACCTCTTTGCATGGTCTATCCATGTGTTTTGGTGGCTCGGTCTAATAAAAGTCTTTCTGCTTTTGGGGCAGTCTTTTCTCGATCTTTCTCCCAGCTGGCACTGTGTCACCTCTATTTGCATGTCTGCCGTTTTCTCCTCCTCTATTCTTTGGTCACCATGTTGGGGCAGCGGCGGGGCAGCGATGACAACTTGGCAACTCGGCAACAGAAAAGGGAACAGAACAAAGGGGTGAATAGCATGGTGATTAACGGGGGGGGGGCGCGAACATTTAACAACACTGAACTAACCAAAGGCTTCATTTGCAACAAAATTGCCTTGTTTTAGGCTTATCTATCTTAGTCCTTCCTCTAATTCTTTGATCGGGCTTAGACCAGCATCAATTTGCTGTCTCGGGGTCTTGAGCATAGATCTTCTTTAACTTTTGGAACTTGATATAAATTTCCTTAGCATTTTCATATCTAGGGTGTTCTAAGTCTTTTAATGCCATGATTTTCTCTTTGGGAATTTTGAGGTCTGTTTGTATAGTAGATGTAATTAGCTTCTTTAACAAAGGGAGTAGGCACGGTAGAAGAAGTAACCTTGCAACTGCACATATTGTAATGAAAGCTGCTTTCTTCCACCACTTCCCCTTCTATGACTAGAGCTCATCCCACTAGCTTGTATCTACTAAGGGGGTCCACTGCTGAGTGCCTACATAGGCTATCTTTTTGATTTCTTTGGATATGTTTTTGATTACTTCATTTTTTATCATCAATTTCTAGGCAACATTCCGATGTGTTAAATTTCTCACAGATTCCCCCTTCATCGGCTAGCAAATGATCAACAGCTAGCTTAATTTGATATATCACTGACCGAGTTTGGGTTAGCTGGTCACTGATACGGTCGAGGGCAAAGGCAGTTTTATTAGATATTACCTCTAATACTGCTTGTAGTCTTATTATCTGGGTTAACATATAGATTGGAGTTCGGTAGCCCCAGGACCCATCTTGGGCCCAAGTAGCAGGTCCATATGTTTTAATTATCTCTTCTGGTGTCTAAATCTTACCTTTCCATGTTTGGGCTCCTACCATCTGGATAGCCTCTCTCTTCTGTCGATTTACATCTGTTTTTAAATTATCATACAATGGGACCCCCAGAGTTGATCTAAACTCTTTTGGCAATAGCAAGAAAGCAGGCTTCACCACTCCAATAGTGCAGCTATCTGTCTAATCTCTTGGAAGCTTTGTATATGCTATGTCTCTACAGATCCACAATAGATGCTCTGGTGCTACCCAAAAAGCATCACTAGTTTCTATGGGGGATTCCCAAAACTTAGACAACTCTTTTATTCCCCAAAAGGGGTTTACTCTTTTGCCTACACACTCATACAACTGGTGTTCCTCATGGAAAACGCAGCTTGGTATTTTCGTCGTTATGGACCAATATTTCATGGGATCTCTAGGAATCCATCTGGTTACTGTGTCTTTAATTGCTAGGTAACGCTTGCAGGCTATATTCCCTACTTGGGTGTTAAATCTTTTTCCTCTCCTCAAAATACATTCTTTACCTATTACCTTAGTCTTTAAGTTCTATTGCTCTTGCTTTCTCATCCCTATGGATGGAAGTTTTGGCTTACTTTGTTTCCACTTGAGTAGCTCTAATGGTCCTAAGCTGATACCTTCCCATGGCCAGATGTCTGTCATACCTAACAATTGGTTATGTTTAATTCTTTACTTATTCTTTCTACTAAGTCCATACATAAATTCTTTCATTTAGTATTTCTAATTCATCTTTTACACTTTTGGAGGCAGTTATCTCTTTTTCTTTTAATAAGTCTATGGGATTATTAGATTTTTTTTGTATCAGCTTACTAAAAGTACTCTTTAGGTTAATGGAAACAAAGTCAGCTTTCAGTACTTCTTAAGGAAATTCAACAGCCATTACAACTTCTAACAAGCAACAACACTTCACAAACTCATGGAACACTACTACAACAACTCTGCAACTGGGGAAAATTTTTAACAGGGGACAACATACAACAGTGCTGCTGCCTCTTCTTGTCTCTTACTGGGCAGAAGCTTTCTTTTTAAAGGTTAATTTCAAAGTCTCTGGATTTCTAGTGACTGTCTACTGAGGAGATTTTGCTGCTGACTTGGGATAGTCTTGTCTTGGATCAGGGGGTGTTACTGGCCCTTTCACTTTCCTGATGTGTGTCCATCCTTTTTCTCGTGTCTTCACTGCAGTGTTTGTGGTAAGGAGGACCTGAAAAGGGCCTTCATACTTAGGGGTCAGTGGAGCCACATCCCATGATTTAATCAACACCCAGTCCCCTGGATTGTTCTCATGTACTTTCACATCTAACGGGGAAGTTTGAGGGAGGTATTCTCTTTTTCATAGTTCTCTAGAGTCTTACCTATAACTTCTAAGTATTTCTGGGTGGCAGCTTCTCCATCTAAATAAGTCCCAACATTAGAAGAGGTTGTAAGAAAGGGGAGCCCAAACATCATCTCATATGGGGAAGCACCTAGGTCAGCTCGGGGCCTTGTCTGGATTCGCAGGAGGGCTAGGGGCAAACGCTTTAGCCAATTCATTTTTGTTTCTTCAAGTAATTTAGTGAGCACTTTTTTTTTTTTTTAAATTTTATTCATGCGCTCCACTCTACCGGAGCTTTGGGGGTGCCACGGAATGTGTAGTTTCTACTTTATCTCTAATACTTCAGTGACTTGTTGCAACACTTTCGCGGTAGTGTGGGCCTCAGTCTGAGTCTATATAATTCACTAACCCATACCGTGGGATAATGTTTTCTAAAATGATTTTAGCTACTACTTGGGCAGTTTCTTTTTTAGTAGGAAAAGCTTCCACCCAGTGGGTCAAGTGGTCAACTATGACTAAGAGGTGTTTGTAGCCCTGCAGTGAGGGCATTTCTGTAAAGTCTGTTTGTATACTTTGGAATGGTCTTTGGGTTAATTCTCTCCCTCCTGGTTCAGCTTTCCTCATCACTTTTTGATTGACTTTTTGACAAATTACACACCCCTTAGTGATAGCTTTAGCTAAACCATACACTCCTAAGCATAAGTTCTCTCTTAAGAAATGATCACATAGTCCTTGCACACCCCAGTGTGTTGACTCATGTAGCTCGGTGAGTATTTTCCTGGCTAATGGTTCATTTAGAAACCGATGCCCATCAGGGGTCAACTACTTTCCCGTCTCCCCGGGTGTAATTTAATTTCTTCAATTGCTCTCATCTCCTTGGCACTAAAGATGGGGTCTCCCAGTCTTCTCCAGATGTCTCTTTTAGCTTGTGGATTTTCACTGGATCACTTGATCTTAGCGCTGCCTCTTTCGCTGCTTGGTCGGCTAGCTGATTTCTTCTTACTTCTAGAGTATTGCTTTTCTGATGTCCTTTCACGTGGACTACTGCTACTTCTGTTGGCTTTTGCAGTGCTTCTAGAACCAGTCTTACTAGATTCTCATGAATTATACTCTTCTCATTCTTATTTCCTCTGCAGAAAACAGTATATTTAGAATCGAATTCAATTCACTCTAAGTATAAATATTTGGCTTTAAAAATTGGTCCACCTGGTTTGATATGCCCACAGGGTCCTCTACGAGATTTCCTAGATCGTTTTTGAACCCCCTCACTTCTGTTGATGTCAGTGGAGCATTCACAAATCCTACCCCTCCGGCTATCCCTCCCATTGGGACTTCCCGAAGAGAATATAACTTCTCTGCTCCTGTTGTCTTTTACTTTGTGTTACGGTACAGGCTATCAGATAAATCAGGAGTGTAGGTTGCAGGGGTCTGATGGTTTCTTGGGGAGGTGCTTGAGTTAGATGGGGATGGACTCGACTTGCAGTTGGGAGGAGGTAGAGGGACAGTGGTGGGTGAAGGAGAAGGGACTAAGTTGGTTGTAGAGGTCATGGAAGACAGAACTGGGGAGACCAGTGATGGGGTTAAAGGAGCAGTTGGAAGCATAGAGGGTAGAGGATTTGGGTAGCTTGGGAGAGGGGTGTTAGGTTGAGGTAGTAAAGGAATTATAGCTGTTGGGGGAGGAACAGGTAAGGGTTTTGAAAAGGAGGAGACAGGGGATTCTAGGGGTCAATCTGAGGGAGCTATTAGACATGACTCTTGGGTTATACCTGGGTTGTTAGGAGGAGGTGGCAGTGGAATTGGCAGTGAAATTACTGTAGGTGCTGCAGAAGTTTGATTAACTAGGGGAGAGCAGGTTGCTGGGGCAATTGGGGGAGGTAAAGGGTTTACTGGGGAAGGTGCTGGATAGAGAGGGGGAGGGGCAAGTGGTATGTGGGCAGTAGATGAGGGTAAATTCTCAAGGGGATCCCACTTCGTCTCATAATTGTCCTTTTCTCCTTTAACTTCATCCTTTTTCACTTGTAGCTTACAGATTTTCATCTCCTTGTCTCTTTCAGCAGTCTAGCCAGCAAGCAG
>OU383795.1:2506519-2578242 GCA_910950805.1 Acrocephalus scirpaceus scirpaceus | reverse complement strand
GCTGTAACCCAAGCAAAAGCTTGTGTTTCTCCTGAAAAAATTCAGTGTCAACCCCCCTAGAGATATTTAAGATGGTGCATTAGGACCCAGAGTATTTCTCCTCAGCCTTTGCAGATTCACGCTGACATTCGTACTTTGCATGATGCTCAGAAACTTTTGGGGAAAATCAATTGAGTTTGTTCCTTATTAAGAATTTCAAACACCGATTTAAGCCCTCTGTTTGAGCTGCTAAAGGGAGAGCCTGATCTCCTGTCACCTCGCCAGCTCACACCAGAAGCCTGCCAAGCACTGCAACTGGTAGCTGACGCTATCTCAAATCAGCAGGCAGCCCGATGGGCCCCTGAGTTGCCCTTTTCCTTGATAATTCTAAATCCAGCTAAACCACCTCATGCTTTAATTTTCTAGTGAGATCCTAAAGCGCCTGACCCCTTGCTGATTATTGAATAGATTTTTTTGCCACATCAGATGCCTAAAACTGTAACTACACAACATGAAATGTTTGCTTTGCTCATTGTTAAAGCAAGACAGAGACTCACCATACTTGCAAGTGTGGATTTCCGTTTTATTTGTTTGCCTGTTACTGCTTTCTATCTACAGTAGCTGTTGCAACAATCTGAAGTTTTTCAAATAGCCCTTGCTGACTTCTCTAGACAGCTCTCTACACATGCCCCGAAGCACAGACTTGTAGCCACCAGTTTTAATCTCCTGATACGACCCAAGAGAAGTGAGATCCCTCTACAAGCTCTAACTGTTTTTACAGATGGGTCTGGCTGCACTCAGAAGTCAGTGCTGCTGTGGTGGAACACCTATCTCGCCCAATGGGATTCAGATGCCACTACAGTTTCAAGTTCTCCCCAGATTGCTGAATTAGCAGCTGTTGTCCGAGCCTTTCAGAGTTTTGCTGCTCTTTTAAACTTAATAACAGATTCTGCTTATGTTGCAGGACTTGTGGAGAGGGCTGAAGCTGCTGTTCTAAGGGATGTGCCCAACAAAGATCTGTTTCACTAGTTGCAACAACTTGTTTTCCTTTTAGATAACAGACAGCACCCCTACTTTGTTATGCATGTTAGGTCTCACACTACTTTACCTAGTTTTATTGCAGAAAAAAATCACCAGGCAGACTTACTTACCTTACTTGTTCAATTACCAGATCGCTTTTCTCAAGCTAAACTCAGTCACTCATTTTTTCATCAGAATGCTGCTGCACTTGCTCTCACCTTTGACTTGACCACACACCAAGCTGCTAGTATTGTGGCTGTGTGCCCAGATTGCCAGAGGCATTCCTTCCCCGCCTTTGCAGGAGGTGTTAACCTTAGAAGACTTGAAAGCCTCCAAATTTAGCAGACAGATGTTACCCATTTCTCTGAATTTGGGAGACTCAAGTACATTCACTCCTCTATTGACACCTTTTCAAGTGCCTTGTTTGCCTCCTGTCACACAGGAGAATCAGCTAAGGACGTCTGCTGTCACTTTGTGAGTGCCTTTGCAGTCCTAGAAATCCCCTTGCAGATCAAAACTGATAATAGCCCTGCATACATTTCCCAGAGAGTTGCAAAGTTTCTTGCTCTCTGGGGGGTAACACACAAAACGGGGATTCCTCACTCCCCCACAAGACAAGCCATTATCGAAAAAGCTCATGCCTCACTGAAGTGCCTTCTGTTGCAACAGAAAGGGGGAATGGGGAATGCCACCCCGGCAGATCGATTGCAGAAAGCATTGTATGTGTTTAACTTTTTAAATTGCTCACTCATGGATCCTAACCCTCCAATTGTAAGGCATTTTGGCAGCAGCTCCAAGTTGGAAGTAAAGCAGAAAGCCCCGGTCCTAGTTAAGGATCCAGAAACAGGTAAAATTATGGGACCCTATCCCCTTGTCACATGGGGAAGAAGTTTTGCTTGTGTCTCCACAGAAATTGGCCCTAAATGGCTTCCGGCCAAGAACGTGAGACCATTCAGAGAACCCCTGAATACCTCTCCTGAAGATCCTGATCGACCTAGCACTCCCCCCGTGGTTTTGCCCTCTTCACCCTTGCCTCCGCCTCTCTCAGATAGCTGAATCCTGAACTGCTGAGAGCCTGCAACCACCTGTGCCAACTTCTACCCAGCCTGAGAAGACTCGTTAACCCCTTGCAAGCTGGAAAACCCAGAAGCAGTCGAAAGACATGTTCAAAGGACTCGCAGAGTGCTTAGCCTGTTGTTGCAGCAACACAATGATGGTGATGTTTATGATATAACACAGGCATTGCACTATGCTTGCATTCGTGCACAGGGGCGCATAGAAAGGGTGGCATGGTGTTGGTCACATAATTTTGGCTGTCGCCCTGTTGTGACAGCTGTTTGTCTACGGTGTATAGTACAAACTACTCATAGTGTTTCATATATTGTTAGTATTTAATGTTATTATTGCTATTGCCAGATTACTACATCATTTACTCCGCTTGCATTTATTAGGGATCAATTAGGGCCTGAAGTGCTTCAGCAGCACCTCTCTAGTCCTAGACATTTACGGCAATTTGATTTATGAGGATTTTTGCAGAGAATAGAATCTGTAGACCAACGTGCTTTAGCTATTACTGTATATAATCAAACAAGAGACAAGCTGATTGTTGAATTGTGGGATAAGCAAGCTGTAATCAAGACAAGATGTGGAGAATTCAGATATTAACCCTTTTATACTTATAGATTCTCTACAAAGGGGAGGTGGCTGCTATATCACCCCTTCCTGAATGTAATGTGTGGCTTACGCTAGCTCAAGCTTTGAATGAGTCTACACTGTGCCTGTCCATGACTTATCCTGGTGATCCTTTCCAGACTTGTCTAGTAGCCATACTGAATGGGATACCCTATACAATGAAACAATGCACAAAGATTGTATTGCCCCAAGCCAAATTGAGCCACTGTGGTGGTGCAATGATGAATATCGTAAAAAGAATAATAAGCCTGCGGGGTGGTATTTTGTCAATGATAGATGGTTAGGGGTGAACAAAGTTTCTGATTTTTTTCCCCTTTCCTTGCCACCCTAGGAATTAGACATTTTTGGATCCATGCAAGCCTTTGCATGTTTTTATTTAAACTATACCACTGGGCCTTTTGCTGACAAAAAATTTGGCCTTGATGTCTCAAGCATGGGAATTTATGCCAATGCCTCTGCCTGGTGCAATCATACCCTGCCTCAGCCCATCACACCTAGGATTGCCTCTATTGGTTTGATAGACAATATGTTTTTGATATGTGGAAACAGAGCTTAGAAGGGAATACCAGGAAGAGCCGTAGGAGATCCTTGCACCTTTGGGCGACTAACCATGTTTCACTCTTTCCAAGACAACTTGCCATCTCTGCGCAGCTTAGTAAGAGCAAAACGCAGCACACACACATACAGCCCTGACTGTGATGATAATGTAGAGTCCTAGAACCTCAAAGCCCGTGTGTTTGCCTCAATTATTCCAGCTAGAAGCACAGCACATGCACTGAAGACTTTGAATAACCTTAGCTGCTGGCTTGCAAAACAAACTAATGCTACTAGTTCTGCTTTAACAAGCTTGCTAACAGATGTTGATAGTGTAAGACATGCGACGCTTCAAAACAGAGCTGCGATCGACTTTTTGCTTTTGGCCCATAGACATGGTTGCAAAGATTTTGAAGGCTTATGTTGCATGAACCTTTCTGACAACTCTGTCCATTCATGCTAACATACAAGCTCTTTGAGACAGCATGACCAAATTAAGGGTAGTAGATGAGAGTGACTGGCTTGGGCACTTGCTTAGCGGATGGGGGCTTACTGGCTGGCTCAAGCATGTAGCTAAAACAGGAATTTATATCTTAGCTATATTATTGCTTATGATGATTTGTTTACCATGTATCTTACAATGTGTGCAGAGACTGATTGATAAGGCTACCAAGAAGATCCTCTTGGTAGATAAGAAAGGGGGAGATGTGGGCCTGCAGCTAGAGAGCCGAACTGGTAGTACTGTTCAGCTCATGACAGGAGTGAATTCGCTAGGCCTCAAGCCTTGGCAAAGGGAAGCGGGATTTTGAGAAAGGAATGCAGAAGATAACGGTGTACCTGGTATGGAACATGCTTTGCTAGCAAATTCTAGGCATACCTGTGTTAGTTAGTACGAGGCATATGTTAAGCAATATTATTTGGCAATATTACTTGTTATATAATGCAAGAGTATATAAGCTCGGCTAGGCGGATCAATAAACGGCTTCATATGAGCAATCAATGGAGTCCATGTCTCTTTGTCAATCCCCATACTTGGTTCCCCAAAAAATTTATTATCTCTATCGTAAATGCTCAAACTTTTTCCTCCCCTGAGAGAAGTAAATCATTAACATATTGAGTAAGTTTTACTTCAGGTACTATAGGGAAAAGTTGCAGTACTTCTTCCAAGGCTTGTCCAAATAAATAAGGGAATTCAGAAAATCCTTGGGGTAATTTGGTCCATCTGAGTTGTTGCTTTCTCCCTGTATCAGGATCTTCTCATTCAAAAGCAAATATATCTCTAATTTCTTCTACTGGGGGACAAGCCCAAAAGTCATCTTTGAGGTCTATTACACTAAACCACTGATGCGATGGGGGGATTTTTACTCAGTAGTGTATAGGGATTTGGTACAACAGGGTATCCATCTATAGTTCTTTTATTTACTTCTCTCAGGTCTTGATAAGTTCCATCTGATTTTTTTACTGGTAATATGGCAGTATTGTGGGGGGACATGCATGGTTCCAAAGATCCACCTTTAATTAATTCTTGAATTAGTCTGCAACCCTTTTCTCCCCTCTCAAGACAGTGGGTATTGTCGTACTTGAATTGAGCAATCTTTGTCAGTTATTTTAATTACTATAGGGGTTATGTTTAACTTCCTTCTATTTCCAGGCTTGGCCCAAACTACTTCCTCAATTTGTTTTTCATCCTCCTCTTTTAATCGGAGGAGTTTGACTACCATTTTCCCTCCTTCTGGAAGCACCCCGATACCTAACTGCACTTGCAAATCCCTTCCCAGCAAATTACATCCTGCCCCTGGTACTAATAAAACATCCCCTATTCTTATTTTGTTTGTTCCTTCAAATATTACATGTTTTATAGCTGGTGCTTTAAATCCTTCTCCTTTTGCCTCTACTACTTGAATTGTATTTTGGCTTTTTTTGCATCCTTTTGGAATTCTACAAACACATGTCGTCTCAGCCCCTGTATCTACTAAAAAATCAAATTTTTCCACCTGGGGGCCTACTTTTAAAGTTATCAAGGGCTCCTGTTGATATTTTGACCCCAGGAGGTAGAGCTCCTGTCCTCCCTATTCATCAGTTTCTCAAGCTTCCTTAAAAACATTCAGGTCCCTTTCCCTCTATGGGCAGTTTCACCTTAAATGCCCATTTTCTTTGCAATAGTAACAGATTGGGCCTTGGTTGTTAGGTTCCACTTTTCTTTTTTTAGGGACTTTCCCACATAGCTCTGTTCCCTTTATCCTCCCCCTGGTTCCACTTGCCTTGCCCTGACTGGAGTCTCACTTCCTTATGGGGTGGGTCCTCGCATGCTGGTTCCCCTCAGCAGTAGCAGCTGCCATTATTTTAGCTTTTGCCTTTGCTTTCTCTTCATCCCTCCGTACATATACTTTTTGCACCTCTTTAAACAGGTCATTTAATCCCTTGTCTTGCCATTCTTCCAGCCTTTCTAGCTTTTTTCTTATACCTGGCCAGGCATGAGTGACAGAAGTTACTTTTAATAAGACTTGTCCAGCTACTGTATCAGGGTCTATACCTGAGTATTGTCTCATATTTTTCCTTAATCTCTCCAACCACTCAGCTGGGGTCTCTTCTTTCTTTTGTTGTTCAGCAAATGCCTTATAGGCATTCTGAGTTTTTGGAGCAGCTTCTCTAATACCGCTGACAATAAAGGTTCTATAATTTTCCATGTTTTGCCTTCCCCCGGGGTTATTGTGGTCCCAGTTAGGACGTTTTAAAGCAGAAAATGTTCTGCTCCCCAGGGGGTCCATGTGCATGTTCCCTTTTCCATATCTGCATACCAGCTACTGGGATCATTTTTTTTTCTTTGGGTATAAACAAAAGGCTGAGTATAGATTGCATTTAATCCCAGGTATAAACATTGGGTCCCAAAAATTGGTCTACTTGTTCTGCTAATCCAATAGGGTCTTCTAGTAGACCTTTTAATTTTTTTTTAAATTTTCTCACTTCGGAGGAATTAAGTGAGGCAGTTACAAACCAGATTTTCCCGTGTGCCCCTCTGTGGTGGTTTGACCAGGATGTGAGTTTTTTCTAAGGAAGTTGTGGTAGATGTTGACAGTTTAGTTGACCAATTGAAGAGATAGTTACACCTCTGGAAAACCCAGCCTTAAAATCAGGGATTCCTAGGTGACTGGCCCTCTTCCTTCCCATGGGCCACGAGGTAACATCTTGGGCAGCCGAGCCCTGTTCTAGGCCTTGCTGCCCCTGGGCGGACGGGCCTGGGCCCTGCCCGGGCCTCCCAGAGCTGCTGCTTGGCGGCGGGGGAGGGCCCCAGTCAGCTGGGCCCCATTCCCCCCTGGTCGTGGGCAGGGGAGGGAAGGCTGCTGCTGGGCAGTGCTGGCCGCCCACCTGGGGCCGCAGTCGCTGGTAGGGGGAGGCCACGCCTCGGCCCTGTGTCGGCCCGGGAAAGAATGGGATTCTCCCTACCAGCTTGGCCTTGAAACTTGACACTATAAGCAGCGGCCTAGAGAGAAAGACTCTAGACAGATTTAACTCTTTCTTAGCACAAGATGAAGCTTTCGATGCTTCTCTCTTCTTTGAGAGAGAAGAGAGACAAGCAGAGTAAACATAGAAGAGATTCAGCACATGAAGTCAGATAAAAAGAGAGTGGAGGACTGAGTAGGAGAGAGATAGAGGAGTTGCTTGTTTGCTAGCCTTATTATAGGCCATGGAAATAAATCCTTTAAATCATTGAGAAAATATGCATTTGGGGAGATTATTGCTTATTTATAGATTTAAGCAAAGGTATTTGTAATAGACTGAACTAGTAACTGTAATCCTGTGATCTCACGAGAAGTTTGAACAGAGAGGGAGATGAAAAGCTTCTGCGCTAGTGAGGAGTGAAGAGTCAGCTCTTTTCCTTGAGAAGAAGAATCCTCTACTTCTAGAGTTCAGAACTTTTAAGTGGTAATACCCCAATATGCCTGAGTCTCCATGTCCCAGAAGCTGCTTGGGAAATTGATGATAGGAGGGGTCACAGAAGCAAGTTTCCCCAGGCAGCTGTTTTTGCGACAGTTAAAACCCACAAAGAGAACTGTTTTAAGTTATCAGTGAGATCTATAACTTTTTGAGAGACTCTTTCTCCCAGGGAATGGATAAAAGACTATTTTCAAATGGTGAAACTGACTGAAAATCACAGGTTGTCTATGTTGCTTATGAGAAAGTGAACAGTTTGTGAGGGGAGGAAAAAGGTTTTAGAAGTTTCATTTTTTTCCCTCTTTTTTTTTTTCTCTTCCTTTAGTGTGTGTTAAAATCTATCTGTTTACCTTAAGTTGGGCCTGCTCTGCCTTTTTCTCCTTAATTGAATCTCACAGGAAGAAAAACATTTAGACCACTACACTAAATTTAGCCAACAGAAACAGAGGTAAACATGAAACCACTACACCCTCCCAATGGTACTTCCCAAAGGGGGTATAGTCCCACTGCTTGGTTCTCATTTTTCGATTCATCTTGCTGGACCGCTTTTCCCCTGGTATTCTGACTAGGTCCATCGGGGGTACATTAGGTGCTGTCGGGTATGGAGGGGCAGATAATCTAAAGGGTCTCAGTTTTTCACTTCTTTTAATTTAAACATATTCGCCTCCCCCAGAGAAGCCTCACCCTTCCAACAGGCAGCATAATCGATTGCTTCCTGACTAAATGGTTTTTTAGCATTCACATGAATATTCAAAGCCTGGCACATCCATTCTTCAAATGACCCATATTTTGGCTAGTATAAAAGGTCAGATCTTATCTCCTTTTTAGTCCATTCTATGATACAATGATGCATCATTTTAATTTTATTTTTATTCTTTGTGTCAGGGTTATGTTCCCACTGTGCCAATTTTATCCCCAGGGGACTATTTGGAGGTATATCTATTGATATTTTCCTGCTCCCCTTTCCCCTGGGAGTTTTCTCCGTGCTTGCTTTGTGTCCCATTTTCCCAGCTTATCCTGGCACCATCTGCACGCCTTTTTTTCCTTCTTTCTTAACTTCCAAGCAAATGTGACTCTTACACCTTTCACACGTATTTTCCTAGTCCTTCTCAGGTACTGTTCAGGCATGGGGGACTAAATGCTGTTTCCCACACACTATTTTAATTATCACTGCCTTTCGTGAATTGATCATTGCCTCCCATCATGCACCTTCTATCCTTGGACTGTCTACTTCCTTGTGTCCATAAAAAATTAAGAAATGTAATGCTTGATTTCTGGCTCTTAATTCTGCTCTTTCCTACTCTTGTCACCAGGCACTCCTTTGCGTAGAAGTGCAATACCACCTTTTATGACAGATTTTACATTCACACAATAGCCAAGGCTCACATCCGAGTCCACAACTTAAACACAAAATTCCACTCATACAGACAACATAAAATCTTTATTAAAATTTTTATTCATATAGACAACAAACACTTTGCTTTTCTCTGGCTACTTTGGTTGCCCAAAAAGAGGAAACATTGATCAAAGCCCCTCACTTGTTTCATACCAAAGTATGTCTCATTCACTCAGCACTTACACTTATCAATCACGCTGCCGCTGCGCCCAGAAGCAACTCGGAGGAGGAGGTGTGCAGCAGCTTCGTCCTCTGGAGTGAAGGCAGAGCCGGGTCCTCTGTCCTCACTGCAGATCCCGAAGGTCTAGTTGGCTCTGAAAGTTGAGGGGTCCCTCTCTGGGCAATGTCTTTGAGAGTTAGGGTGAGGGGGTGAAAACCGCTCAACCTTGGGAGGGGGTAGTCTTACTCTTTGCATGGTCTATCCTGTTTTGGTGGTTCGGTCTAATAAAGTTTTTCTACTTTCGGAGCAGTTTTTTGCTTGATTTTCCTCCCAGCTGGCACTGTATCACCTCTATTTGCATGTCTGCTGTTCTCTCCTCCCCTGGTTTTTTGGTTGCTATGTCGAGGCAGCAACGGGGCTCAACGGGGATCGAGGGCGCAACAGAAAGGGAAAAAAGGAGGTGAATAGCCTGGTGATTAATGGGGGGGTGAACATTTAACAAGGAGCATTGAACTACTAGAGGCTTCATTTACAAAAAAATTGCTTTGCTTCAGGCTTATTTATCTCACCTAGGCAGCACAGATTCTGAAAATATGAAAGCTAAAGCTTAAGGCATCAGGGCTAAGCCCCTGCCACTCCGCCATGTTGGCGGGGCTGGGCTTGGTCTGGCCCCTAGCAGCTACCAGTGGGGAGAAGGGGACAAGGCAGCTACTAACATCTAGCCAACCTCAAGGCTTGCCCTGCTGCTGGTCGGGCCAAGAGAGATGTTCCCCGGGCCCCCGGGAGCAGCTCTAAATCCAGGCTGGGCCCAGGCTGGGCCCGGCCCACCCCGATGAGACCATGGGGTGGGGGGAGGCATTCATCAGGCTACCTAGCTACTGAGATCCTGGCTGCTGTTCCTGAGCCCCCTCCCCATCAGCTTAGCTTTGAAATCTAACACCATGAGCCGCAGCCTAAGAGGGAGAGATCCAGGCAAGAATTTAACTCTTTCACTGCACAGATGAAACTTGCAAAGCACTAACTTTTCTCTGAGTCTTAGGAAAGCCAGAGTGGGACATGTAAAGAGACAATTTGAAGATACCAGGGTCAGTGAAGGAGAAGTTACATCTTAGATGAGGCGATGGAGAAGATGCCTTGGTTTTTGGGCTGAAAATCTTTTGTGAGCCATGGTAACAGACTGTAATATGCTAGAATATCCCTTTAAACTGTGGGGAAAAAAATGCATTGGGGAGATGATGAGAGTATTCAGATAGTATTTTGAGCAAAAGTATTTGTGATAGACTAAGTAAATATTGAAGTAGCTGTGATCTAATGGAGAATTTTGAACAGAGGAAGATAGAGAGAAAGATATGAAGCTCTCTGCCCCCAGGGAAAAAAAAAGACCTCTGTTTCTTGAAATGGAGATGATTTTAGAGATAGCTGAAGAAAATCCTTTGCTCTTTTGGAACCATTCATCTTTAAAATGATACCCCATGAGTATGCATGAGTCCATGGCCCATATGCAGTTGTGGGAAAAGCTGCCCATGGGAGGGACTTCACGGTTTGCAGAGTTTCCAGGTGGCTGCAGATTCGTGACATGGGAGCCACAAGCGGATTGCTTTTTCATATGGAAAGTTCCATGGTGAACTAAAAGAGACTTCTCTCTCTAAATGGACTGATGAAAGACTATTTTATAAGTGGTACTGACCTAGAGTTCCAAGTTTTGTCTTTATACATTGTCTGTGAGAAAGAAAAGAAGTTGTTGAGGGAGAAAGAAGTGTTTTGAAGGTTTTATTCTGATTCTTATTAATTTTTTCTCTCTTGTAGTTCTGTTAATAAATCTGTCTTTATACCTTTAAAGTTTTGAGCCTGCTTTGCTTTTCTCCTAATCATATCTCACAGCAGAAAAAGAGTAAATGATTTTAGCAAACATTCAAACCACTACACTAATTATGGGAAGCAGAAATTGGCAAACATGAAAGCACTTCAACTCCCTATTCACACATTTACACAATGCTAAGGTACCTCTGTTGTTTATTTAGGTGTTAATATCCTTCAGTGGGTACTATTTATCAAATAAAATGCTTTAAATTCCCTCAGAACCCCCCTCTTTTCTATAATGCCCCTCTAAGTAGAATAACCACCACTAAATTCTCGATTCGAGTCTCCCTGGAAAAGGATCAGAATTTCTTCTTACCTGCCCTTTGCAGCCCGCTGTTCTAACTACTGTTTTACACACAAACATCTTTAATCAAGCCAATGACTCACCCAGCCGTGTACTTAAGCACGGACTTACAGTATCAGGCTTAAGCTCCAATGTACATCAGATTCCGGGTTGGTGCAGTACTTTAACTGGAGCTGTTGTTCCTACACACAGAATTGAGCTATAGTCATTCCCTACAATTGTTCCGGGACTTACTCGATCTCCCCCTTTCGCTTTGTCCCTTTGCTGGCTGAACCCCTTGTGGGGAGACGGAACTGTGGCTAGAAGGACCCTGTTTTTGCTTCCTGGATCTGGATTGTCCAATCTGCATCTCATACACACACCATTCATTCTCTCGGCATCCATGCCTCCACCTGCACAATACTTACCCGTCTACATTTCCGTGAACAGTTTAGGGGCTTACAGTTGCCACAGTTTCTTGGGGAACCTTTTCTTCCCCTTTTCTCTTTGCTTATTGAGTTCCTTTTATTGGCTGAGTGTCAGACCTGTGGTCTCCAAATGATACCAGGAAAAAATGATCAAGCCGCTGAACTAAGCGGGACACTTTCCTCGCTTGGGATTTCTTGGAGTCACGGAACCGAGGTGTTAATCTTGGTGGAACCTCCAATTGTGAGAAACGAGACTCAGTCTTTTAAATTTTAAAAGTTTAATAAGGGATAAAAGGGACAGTAAACGGCGCTGGGTGCTTGGCAAATTGCCAGAGGCAAGCCAGTTAGCTATAGCAACTTTCCTTATATACTTTTTCATTGCACTGATCAAATACATATTCATGAAGATTATACATATTCAAACATTCCTTTGAGTTCTTTTGCATGTTACGGGAATTCCTTAGCTTGGTTTGACCCCTGACCCATCACACAATAGTGTAGATTTGATTTTTGGGAGTTGTGTATGTCATTTCCTCACAATGACAAACGGGGAATTATTGATAACCACAGGGTCAGTGGCAGAAGTCCTTTTTACATATTTTTTTTTTTATTTTATCTGTGTGGTTCCTTCAATGTTATCTAAACATACAGACAGTTTTAGCTATTTCCACAAACTTATCTAAGTTATTCTCACTATTGTCAGTTAGTTACAAAAATAAAAGCATTCTGCAAGAGTTAACATTACATAGACTCTATTTTAATATCTTGCAAAAGCCTATATATGTTTATCACACTAATATATATATAAAAGCTGCACATGGCCAGGGCATTGGCCACAAAAGCTGAAAAATTGTACTATATCAAAAACAGTTAAAAAGTGATTACAAAATGTACTACATCAAAACTGTGATTAATAATATTTGCAAAAGCTAATACATAATAATGAAAGCCAACAACTACATAGTTATTTATAACAGAGCTGATCACCGAAACTGGGTGAGGCACGCCTTCAGCTCTGCTCACTGCCCATCACCCCTGGATGGTGGAAATATCCTGGACAAGAGCCCTCAAATTGTCAGGAAAATTAATCCACAAACACCAGAGGTTTATGTCCAAAAAGGAGACAGAGGAGTCTTGTTACTTTATTCGAACAAAGGGAGAGGCCATGGGCATTTCCCATAGGGTCTCTCAAACTGTTAGAGGACGAAGCCTCCTTTTTCTCCTAATTTCCTGGCCGCATTTCCCTCTCTCTTTCCCCATTGGCTGAGGTACTTGAGAGGTACAGATTTCCTGAAACGCCTGATACCTAAGACCCCCTTCTAGTTTATAAACCCCCCCCCTCTTTTCTTTTCCTCGTGTCAGTCAGTGGAATTCCTATGGAATTTATGGTTCTTCCCATTGTTTCTTTCATCTCCGTATCCAATTTTCTTTATCAGCAGATCTACAGTTTGTAAAGGCAAATCCCTCTCATTCCATTTATCAATTAGTGGAATCCTTCCCATTGTTTCTTTTCTCTCTCAGTGCTAGTTTTATCTACTAGCAGACCCACAGTTTGTTTGTAAAGACAAGTCGCTCATTCCTTTCACCCTGGGACTGCCCACACTTCTGAGTTCAAATTAACACACATTCCTTGAAAAATCCAAAGCACCTGAGCAAACCCTTCTACATGAATAGCCCAGGCAGGTACACCTTGCAGGACTAAAACCTGCTATTCTGTAGCTGGGATACTCACAAACAAACAACACAAAAAGGCAACTCCACACATTCAGCAAACTCATGGGTGTCCTGTGTTACTTTTATAAGAGCAAAGTTCAAATTAACACACACACACATTCACCAGTAGTGGTGGAATAAAATGCACCTGCTCATGTTTCCCACTTATTAAAAGAACATATGAACAATTGTCCCCCATTTGGCATAAAATTCAAATTAGACAGAGAGGCTCCCATGTCTACTAGGAAACACTTCTCGGTCCAGCAAGGGCTCCAGTGTAGTAAACCCCAGGTAAAATAGAAGATCCTGATACCCTTAACAATCCATTTCTAATGTTCTCTTTTTGTTGATTCCCGTGATACATGAAGGGATGAGAGACACCAACAGAGATGCAGGTGAATGAGATTTTTTCAGAAGTGCTCTCTAAACCTAAAGGACTTGTTTTTAGCTACAGCTTACAGGCTTAATCACAGTTCTGCAATAAATCTGTCCTCTTGGCATCTTCTATCATTCTCTCCAAAGCCATGGCCAGTAGAGCACAAAGAGTGCACTGTTCTATGTTGAAGCAGAAACTCGTTCATCCAGTTCTGTCTCAGGTACATGCCGTCCAGAGAAACCTGCTGCTGGCGGCACTGGTCTTTGTTTAACTCTTTCCTTACACCAACACCTGTTGCCCCAACAGATTCCTTCCCAATTGCTGTCCTGGTGGCAGCCCCCTTCCCTTTGGTCCCTTGGGCTCCCTGCACTTTTCCCCGTCGGGGCTTGTAAAAACTGTGCCATTATCCTTGCCTGTACCTTTACTATTACCGTGCGAATACTGGGAATCCTCTGCTAGCTTCTGTTTCTCACACGGACGATATTGAGTGGGACATCCGCTCCGTGCCATGCAGCGGCGCAGACGTTTTTGAACGTTTTTCAGTTCAGCCGCCTAGAAACCTTTCTCTGGCGCAGACAAGGACAGAGTTTAGAAGGGAGATCTGTTGCTTATAGATCTCAGTTTATTCCCGAATTGCAGCAGCAGACAGATGCTGGACAAAGGACCCGGCGGGTTTTATGTGCCCGCCAACTCCGGGGCAGGGAGTAACTTCCAGCCAATCTCGTGGATGCAAAAACGGTGCTGATGGTGCCACAGGGACGAGCAGGCAGACAAGACATCCTGCAATCTCATGGAGCCAAGGGGCCACTGCAGCCCTGCTGCACTGTGCTGAGCCCCGGCTTTCCCACAGCCTTGGTTTGGTCCTGTTATAAATGAGTATAAGCCAATTTAAAAATAACAGGGTTTATTAGCGAAATTTCCAACACTAAATTAAAGCCACAATAAAAACGGGACAACAATCGATCGAGAGTTGGGTGGACAGAGTGGTGGTACAAAGGTACCCTCCGAATTCTGCCACACTGCTATGTTTCAGCCTGTGGGTTTTATACAGTTTTTTTACCCTAAGGCTAAGCCTGTTGAAAGTAAATATGCTTTGTTTCCAAAAGAGTCCTGTCTGCATGA
This sequence comes from Acrocephalus scirpaceus scirpaceus, assembly GCA_910950805.1. NCBI lineage: Eukaryota > Metazoa > Chordata > Aves > Passeriformes > Sylviidae > Acrocephalus > Acrocephalus scirpaceus. Next base: position 2,563,746 of record OU383795.1, on the reverse strand, counting down.
AGAGGTTCCTTGATGGTTTTCCGAAGTTCATCTTGGGAGGGGTGATCTTGATCGTCCAGGATCTCCACCAAGATCGGTATCGGATGTTGAAGAGCTGTGAAGTGAGGGTCCACCCTTAATGGCCGGGCCATCTTCTTGCTCTGCCTTGTTGTTACAGTTGTAAATGTGTTTGGGAACTTTGGAATCTTGGAGGCATTCTCGGGTAGCTTTTATTAGTAGCTTAAATCCACACGAATTTATCTATTATACTTATTACAGTCCCCCACCTTTTTATTTACCCAAATAAATTCGTGTGTGTTGGATTGCCTTTCCTTAGTAATTGCCTTTGAGTCGTGGCATTCTACCCCTTTTTCTGATTCACAAATTTAGTATTGAGTGTCATAAAAGAAATAATCCCTTTTCCTTTATCTTTGGGACAATCATAATGCTCTTGATACTTCAGGTTTTCTCTGGTGCCATGTTTAGCATAGTTCACGTCTCTTCTGAGGGTCAGCCTCTGTGGGCTCTTGGGGGGGGTCCCCCTGTCTCGGCTCAAGACTACGAGGACTTTCACTACAACATGCCTCTGCCTTTCCCTTCGCCCACGGGGTAGCAGCCCGCGGCGGGGTAATCCATCTTCTCGGCAGCAGGCATATGTTTCTGGAGTCCTGTCAGTCCGAGCTGCAAACCTTTTTTTAAAGGCACTCCACCGGGACAACCTGATTGTATCGGACCAGCAAGGTACTTTGATTGTCTTTCTGCACTCGACTTTGAGCACTTCAACTTTAGCGTCTAATTGCCCTTTTGTCCCCTTTTTATATATATAATACTATTCTGGAGAATCTAACTCTAATAGACTCAAGTTAGTGGCAATTACTAAGAAATGGCTAGTCTCTTTTTGTTCTTTTTCTAAACAGTTGGTACATAATCTTTTGGCCTACGCCCCCTTTTGCAGTGAGCAACCTAAATCAATTTACAATATACACACTTGAAGTGAACAAAGGGAAAACATTCACAATCTGTTTTTTTTAAAAAGGTATAAAGGATAGAGGGTTTGGGGTTAGGCGTCCTAGCCAGCGAGCTCTTTCTGGTCAGGACTAGTGGATAGGAACTGGGAACTGGGGGGGTGCAGGGAGCCAGAGAGACTGCAGACGTCTGGGCTATTCTGCGCGGTGTGGTTTGCTGCTAACGACCCACTTTTGAAATAGGAACAGGGGCAGGGACGACGAACAGGGATATGGGGTAGCAGAAAGGCAACAGTAGCTTCAAGCTTATCTGTGCTCATTCGGCAAGTTCTACTCTTATCTTGCTCTCTGAACAATAGGAGAGAGAATCATGGAATAGAATTCACAACTTGTTTATGTTTATGAAGTAAACATACATAACATTAAAAGTTAACAGGGTAGCTAAAACTGTTAGACACTTCGGGATGGAGTGACTCTGCAGTTGCTACGGTAGTATCTGGTGGAAATGGTTTAGGCAGGGTGTGGTTGAGAAGCTGGAACGATTGCATTTGCATATGAGTATAGCTGAGAGTGGGGTGGGGGTTTCTAGGGGGGTGGGGAAAGCTGGGGACCTGGAAGGGAGAATTCTAAGGGAAAGATTTTCTCAGATCTCTCCCCCCCTCTTCTTCTCTCGGTTTCTGTTCTCACCTCGGGGGAACTGAGAATGGGAAGAGGATGGCTCTTTGGGGGAAGGGGGGGCTAGAAGCAGGATTGGGAAAAGGGGTCAGAGAGAGACAGAGAAGGCAAGCAGGAGGACAATCTCTGCTGGACACAAGGATGCTATGGAGGTGGCGGTGCGGCCGCGGGAAGCAGTGGGATGGATGCGGCGCTAGACGGGGCGCACGGGTGGGGGAGGCGCAGCACGGGCTCGGCGCGCCCGGCCTGACCTGCCATCTGCGGAAGGTCTGCGGGCCCCCTGTACTTGGCTTACAGGCGCGGAGGAGGGCCCGGGCGCAGATGGCGGCCCCCCTCTCTGCCAGCGCACCCCGGACGGCGGCCCCACACCCCGCGGGCTGGCCCTCGGCACGCAGCAGCGGCAGCAGTCGCGGCTTGGCGCGGGGGGCTCCTGACAGCCTAGCGGCCCCTCCCCTACAGCGGCACTGGCAGCGGCACTGTCTACCGGGCTCTTCACTCTCCCTAACTTCGGTACAATAATAAATTAGTTTTTCTTGGACTTACTTTTCAAAATGGGGCACTCTCTCTATTGCTCTAAGATCTATCTCAGTGGACTTCTGGTGGGATTTCAAAAGCACCTTTTCCCTTTCTGGGAGCACACCTTTTTCTTTGATTCTTTTGATGTTTACTCTTTCTTTGCCATTTTAAAAAAAATTTACTTTTGGTAATGGATCGCAATGCTAAATTCTTTCTTAGCTCTGGCTAAGAGCAGGGATCTTTCCCTAAACTGTTTTGTTACAAACCGGGTTTCCGTGTATTTCGGATTACTTACTCGTCTGGCGAGCTGAACCGTGGGTCTGTTCGTCTGATGAAAAAGTCTTCGGTTTGCGTCCTGGGCTTTTACTAGCCCGTAGCAAAAGGGTTTACCGGTTCCCCAAACCCAGAGGGACGTATCCTTCCCCTTTTGCTTCCTTGTGATCGATTCCCCCAGACTCCCCGAGTCTGGGCTTTGATGAGCAAACGAGTTTTCCCCAATTCTCTTTCCCACCAGCCGAAAAAAAACTTTTGCGGGAAACCTGGTACAAGAGCTTACAGATCTACCCTTGTATCGTGGCAAGGCCACGTCTCGCTCACCCACTCAATCACCCACTCAACCAAGCATTACTTACAGCTATTTTCTTGCTTGGAGATCTTCGTGCACGGAGAAAAAATTTTACGAGTGAAAAGTAGCCGCGGCTCCGAAAAGACTCCTATGTCTTTTCCTGGGTTTTCTGCTGGATCCAGGCCTTCTCCCTTTTTATTGTGGCGCTTTTATCTAATTTTTGGGTTCGTAATACAATAGGTGCGAAGGGGTTTCCTGCTTTGCCGGGCCGCCGAAAAACTGGCAGGGCGCCCCCCGTGCAAAGGGATTCCTCTGCAGCTAAATTGCATCCGAGTCACGGCACCAAATCTGTTATAAATGAGTATAAGCCAATTTAAAAATAACAGGGTTTATTAGCGAAATTTCCAACACTAAATTAAAGCCACAATAAAAACGGGACAACAATCGATCGAGAGTTGGGTGGACAGAGTGGTGGTACAAAGGTACCCTCCGAATTCTGCCACACTGCTATGTTTCAGCCTGTGGGTTTTATACAGTTTTTTTTACCCTAAGGCTAAGCCTGTTGAAAGTCTAAATATGCTTTGTTTCCAAAAGAGTCCTGTCTGCATGAAGAGGTTCCTTGATGGTTTTTTCCGAAGTTCATCTTGGGAGGGGTGATCTTGATCGTCCAGGATCTCCACCAAGATCGGCATCGGATGTTGAAGAGCTGTGAAGTGAGGGTCTACCCTTAATGGCCGGGCCATCTTCTTGCTCTGCCTTGTTGTTACAGTTGTAAATGTGTTTGGGAACTTTGGAATCTTGGAGGCATTCTCGGGTAGCTTCTTATTAGTAGCTTAAATCCACACGAATTTATCTATTATACTTATTACAGTCCCACACCTCCCCCACAGGTCCCCAGTCCTGCACTCTCGCACCCGGCCTTGGCACTCCTCACCATAGAAAAACCCCCTTAAGTCCTGAGTAGTAAGCAGACAAACCCAAATCCTCCACCCTGTCTCCATAATGACCTGGGGAGGGGTGGGGGTGTAGAAACAATACCTCTCTGCCTTTTGTATCCTGGAAGCGAAGAATACAAAAGACTTGCAGCCAGCCCTGTATTAGACTGCAGATTTTGAAGATAAGGCGGAGAACTTCTCTTTTCTTTCCTTATTGCATAGCCTCCCATTGCTATTTCCCTTAACCATATTTCAACCAATCCTTTCCCAAACCACCACCATATTGCCCCCTCTGGGTATCCTTATCCTTACCTACCTCTGGGAGATTGTGCAAACCATCTCAACATTCTCCCAAAGGACCCCTTGGAGGTATTTTGGGATTGTCATCCCTACAGTCGAGACTTATGATTCAGTTTAAACCCAGAAGAGAAAAGAAAACTAAGTCTTTGTGTATAAAATGGGAAGAACTTTGAAGATTCAAAATATACCCATAAAACCAAATGAGGTTAGATGTTGGTGCCAAAAAATTGATATATTTTATTTAATAGTAGAAGAGGCAAAGAGAAAGAAAGAGAAAAGAAGGAAGGAAGGAAGGAAGGAAGGAAGGAAGGAAGGAAGGAAGGAAGGAAGGAAGGAAGGAAGGAAGGAAGGAAGGAAGGAAGGAAGGAAGGAGAGAGAGAAAGAAAAAGAAAGAAAGAAAGAAAGAAAGAAAGAAAGAAAGAAAGAAAGAGAAAGAAGAAAGAGAAGAAAGAGAAGAAAGAAAGAGAAGAAAGAGAAGAAAGAAAGAGAAGAAAGAAAGAGAGAGAAATGTGCGTGGGGGGTGAGGTGACAGGGAGACAGTGACAAGGGTGAGGTAGAAACATATCACCCTTCTGGAGGTCCCAATGATGTCTTGTTGCTCCCCTCCATCTGGTCTTCTGGTGGTGAGGGTCCCCCACTGCCGCCACCACGCCATGCTGAAGAGAATAGAATCCAGTGGATTAATATATGTTTTGGGCCAGGTCGGAACACCCAGGTGCCTCCCCTAAGGGGGCTAGGTTTGACACTGTCCCTTGCAACACTGTGGACAGTTGCATCATGCTGCAGTGCTCTGGTGCAGGGTCTGGAGACCCCTTTGGGGGGCCCTTTGACAGGCCATGACATCCCCTTCTGATGTGGATAAGCTTTTCCCAGGGTGAAGGGTCCCTCAGCTGAGCTGGTCTGCACAGCGGAGGATGGGCAGTCACTGCACCTCTGACCAGAGGCCTTTCCAACACACACCAAAAGCCTTTTTCCCCCCCATCCTTTGGTGTGAGGGTCCGTGCAAAGCCTGGCAGCTGATAGCCCTGGGGCTGTGGTCTCCAATTGGAAGGTATTAAGCTTGATCCCTGTGTGAATGTATTCTCCTCAAGCCCTGAGTTGTTACTTATCTTCATCAGTGAGCAGTTCAGGGCCCCAGTCAGAAGGCCTATTTATAGTGTGATGATCTTCTCTGCAGCTTTTGTAATACATTTTTTGCTATATTAGGCAAAAGTCCTTCATGAAAATATTTGTCATAAACTATAATATTTCAATCTCTGACAGAGACCCCATTTTGTACGGAAAATCACACTACGAAAAGCCAGTGTCCATAAAGGAGAGAGAGGAGTCCTGCAACTTTTTTTTTCAACTTTGCTTTACTGCCCACCCTGGGCATCCTGCCATGTTTTACTCCCCAAAATTGTACTCACTGGTGAGACTTGCCAAGACCCTTCTCGACTTTCCCTTACTGTCCCCCTGGGCATTCATGTCCAGCAGTGCTTTCTTGTGGACTCTTCATGGACCCCCCTGGTCTACCTCTCATCTGCCTCCTTGACAGTCTCGGGTACCCAATCAATCACTCGGTGCTGGCCAGCACAGAAGGGAGCTGGTCACTTAAAAACTGGGTGATGCGAGCCTCCAGCTCCTCTTGCCATGTGCCGGATCCTGGATGGTGGAAAGAATCCCAGATGAGTCCCCATTTTGTATAGAAAATCATGCTATGAAAAGCCAGTGTCCATAAAGGAGACAGAGGAGTCCTGCAACTTTATTCGAATAAAGGGAGAGAGTCCACTGGGGCACACGCCCACGGGGTTTTCTCTCTTGAGGTTTCAGAGGGCGCAGTCTCCTTTTATCCTAAACTCCCGGCCACATGTTGCCCTCTTCCTTTCCCCATTGGCTGAGGTACTAGGAAGGTACAGCTTTCCTGAACCACCTACCACATATACCCCTTTGAACCTGTCATTTTACCCCAAAGTTCCAAAACTCAGGCTTATGCAGACCCACTTGTCTGTTTCAGAAGTCAAGCAGTCTGGGCCCTGCAACCAACCTGCTGCTTGAAGTAAGTAGAGATATTAAGACCCATTTCAAAGACGTTAACACCCATACCTTCACCCATGGAATTGTTTGTAAAGACATTAGCTCTCATCTTTCCTATCACACTTATTCTGAGACAAGAGTATATCAGATTTAAGATTGCATGAACTTAGTTCATCACCTCTGCATATGCATGCGTCCATATGAGTTTAAGTCTAACCTTTTTCTTGGTTTAAGACAATTTAAAGGAGAAACCTCTGCATCAAGCTGTCTCCCTTAGGGTTCCAAATAAGGAATAAATACAAGTAGATCGAGTGAAAAAATAACCCTTTAGTAACAAGCAGAACAGCAACAGTCAATAAACAACAGCAAATAACCACCAGATACAAAACTGCTCAAACCTGCAGAATTCCCAAAACAAAGAGAGATTAAAAACAAAAAAATTGCCAGGCACACCCCCAAAGATGATGCCCTGTATTCCAACCATATGAGTAGAAGGACAAAGGGGAAAAAATTGTGTCAGTCTTTTCCCCACCATCTCCCCTCCATTCTCCTATCTCTCTCTCTGTTTATCTTCCGACAGCTGGAGCTCCAATAGGAGTTCTTCAGATCCAGGGGCTGGAAACTCATGGAGGGAATTTGTCTTCCTAGAGATGGGGGCATTCAAGACAGGGAGGCTGGGCTGGATCCTCTCAGCTGGATACGGCTAATGGCCACTTGAACTGGGATGGGCTTCACTGCTGTTTTCTCTCAGCGTGGTGCCTCCAACTCTCCCGAACCACGAGGAGGAGGAGATTGAGCCTGGCGCTGGAGCTGGCATCACTGCAGTTTCTCTCCCTGCAATATCTCCAACTTCAACACCGTCAGGAGGGAGACTGCAGGGCAGCTTTTTAAAAAATGCGGGCACCAAAGCAAATTCCCTCCCCTGTCTCCACACATTCAAGGTCCCTCCTAGCGCAATCTTAAAGACATGGTAACAGTTTTGGGGCCTGGATGATCTGGGATTCCTCATCATTATGAATCACCCCCAAGACACCTTTAAGCATTTAATTTTGTGAATTAAAGTGATACCTTTTTCCCTGGTCCTAAAATCACGAACCAGACACAGTTAGGTGATAAGATGCAGTTACCTTTATAAGGATCCTTATGGTGCACAGCATGCTGGAATACGTGCCGAAGATACATGCCATAACATAAAATTTTATATGTTTAGCAAATTAGCATAACTGACAAGAATCCCCAATCAGAGACATAGGTGATGAGGTAATTCTTCCCTGGTTCAACCCTTTTCTGAAACTCCCCCTTTAGATAGTAACTATGTTTATGAGAGTGTCCCAAGAAGCCATTTTAACCTTGGTCCCCAGAGAATCTAACCTTGGTCCCCTGGGGCTTGGAGCCTCTGGGGAAAGTATTTTGTCTTTCTGTCTAATAGAGTAGGTAAAATGCTAGCTATGAATCTATGTAGTTATACAATAATAGGCTACAGAGCTACAAATATTTATGAAGAATATAGAGAATATGTAAAAGCAAAAAGGCAAAAATCAATTTGGCATCAAAAGCATGGCTAATTAAATTATTTGAAAACAATAATAATCTCCCAAAATGAAAAATCAGGCTTCAGCTATTTCATGCAACATAAAGAAAGCTAAATGGAGTTAGACTCTGCTTTGTGGTATTATTTCATGTGTACCAGTATTAAGTTACAGAATTGCTTCCTGCAGCTTTCTTTGGACAATCCTTACAACTATGCATCTGAAAGAATTTTATTTGAATTAATAATTTCAAGAACATGAGTACTACAGCTAGTACAACTTTATATTCCTCAGAAACACTCTATGCCATATTAATCTAAAACAGTAGCTGAAATACTTAATACTCATGAACTACATTTAAATGTTACATGAGTTAAACTGATATGAGAGAAAAAAACGCTGTGAAATGTAGGGTTGTGTTTCGTGTCAGGTAGAAAAAGATGGCCTTTGTAGTTATGGTTGTGAAATGTGTGGAAAAGGCCATAGGATAATTATAAAAATATCTGTTTAATGAACAAAACGGAAAAAGCATGAAAAGGGGCTTTTGAACTAATATTTTGATTGCTTATAAGTGAATCATGTAAGCCTATAAGGTTTTTAATAAAAGAGTCTGAACTATAGCTTTAGAATATGTATAGAAAGAATTGAAATCACCTAAATAGAAGAAGGAAGTGAGCAATTCCAACCTAAAAATTAATGACAATGAGAAGAAAGACTGGACCCTCCTGGAAAAAGAGATAGACCACCATCTGGAAGCTGGACATAACCAACAAGTGATTTATAGTCCGGAGAAGGAAGGCTGAATCTCTCATCTTTGGTGTTTTCTTCTGAAGAAGGAAATCTGGACGTCACCACCACTAATTTATGGTCCTGAGAACCTCATCATCACAAGATGTTATTTCTGACCTCACCAATTTCATACCTTTGAAGTATAAAAAAATTAATATCACCAATAGAAATTGATCACAATGGGTATAGAAATTAGATTTCAAAAATAGAAATTAGGAGGAAACTAGAAAAAAAGTTGCTGAAAAGTGCTTATGAAAAATCTCGATAAATACCAGCAGAAAATCAACAGTCGGTGTGCAGTTGGAGGGGAAACCCCCACTGTACCCAGCGCTGCTTTGCTCACATTTTACCATTCTGTATTAATTAATAAATTGATTGCTGCTTGATATATTGGCTGAGTCAAGCTCTTTACTTATAGTAACACCACCACCTCTTTGAGGTATTGGTAACAAAGCTTTAATATTTCAGCTGAAGAGACATTATTACTGCATGATCAAGTTTAATTTGCCTAGACTGTCAAAGAATGCAAGCTGTACAACTGAGCCTTTTGAACACAGAGCTAGCACATGTAGTTTAGGTGCTGTGATAGGAATGAACCAAGTTAATGTTTAGGGGAGCAAGTGCCTGTTGGGGATTAGGTTTCTTTTCTTTTGTTCCTTTTTACTTATAGAATTTTTTCCCATAAGTTACTAGGAAACACTAACAACTGGGTACCTAAAAAAACCAAAAGAAGTGGCCAAGCTCAGGGGAGGAGGGCATCTGGTTTCACTTCTCTTATCTGAGAGTTGCTCTCCCAGGATGAGCTGGTTTTGCATTAACTGACATATAGTGAGGAGGGAAGAAGTCACCCACGGAAATGATTTTTCCAAGAGAAGCTGCTAACAGTTTCCTCCATGCCTGACAAAACCAATCAGTGACTAGTTTTGAATGCTGACACCTTGTTAAACCACTAGGAAGGTGAACACGCCTCTGTGAACACACATGTTAAAAATCAAACAAACCCTGGGAAAGCTCTTTTTTCTTCTGGTCTGGGAACAGGTAACAGGCCAGCCTGTCCCCCTCCGCGTGGCCAGGCTGGGCTGGGCAGGCCGTGCTGAGGGGCCGGGCCCCTTCCCAGGGAGTCTGCTGGACCCTGTCCCGGCTGGGCTGGGCTCTAGCGGCTGCCAGGCAGGGGTACGGGAGGCTGAGAGAGTCCATCCCAGTCGGGCCGGGCCCCAGCAGCTGTTAACATTGTGCCACCGGGCTGGTTTCCCCAACCCCCCCATCCAGTGCAGGCCTGGTGGGGCCATGTCTGACCAGGTCCTGCCTCTGACACAGCACTGGCTGGGCCGAGCCCCGAGATCCTAGCAGAGCCCCAGCGAGGCCTGAATCTACCACTGTGACTGCTTCAGCCACCACCCAGTAGAAACCATGACTACCGCAGGCCCTGGGCAAGATATTAACTCCTTTATTGCAGAAATGAAACTTACAGAACATTAATCCTAGCTCAAGGGAGCAAAAAGGACAGAGTGAAGACACATAGACAGACAACATGAAGACACCAAAGTCAGTGAAGAAGGAGTTAAGTCGCAGATGGGAGGAGAATGAGGAGATGGTTAGTCTTAGGCTGAAATTCTTTTGCAAGGCCAAGGTGATGGACTATTGATACACTAGAATATCCTTTTAATTCATGAAAACAATACGGGGAGATGGAGTGCTCAAATTGCAGATATGAGCAAAGGGATTTGAGCTAAACCAAGTAAGTGTTGAAGTAGCTGTGATCTCATGAAAAGCCATGAAGACCCTCTGCCCCTAGGGAAGAAGAAGACCTCTGTTCCTAGAGACAAAGATGATCTCAGAGATAGATGAAGAGAACCCTTGCTTTTGAACAGCTCATCCTTGAAATAGTACCCCATGAGTTTGACATGGCCCATGAATGCAGCTGTTGGAAGGCTGCATGAGATTGGAAGGACTTCATGAATGCAGATTTCTGGGAGGCTGCTATTCGTAAGAATAGAAGCCACGAGAGAACTGTTTTCTTCTGGAGAAGTCTCCATGACATGGCTAAAGAGACTCCTCTCCCTAAGAGAACTGATGGAAGACTATTTTAGAGGTGGTCAACTGACCTAAGTCCTAAGGTTTTGTCTCTACTTTGTCAGTAGGTGCCCTGGTTTAGGGCAGATTTGGGAGAAAACCCCCGAATAGGGTCCCTCTGGAAAGCAAACCCAAATGGCCCCTCCCCCAACCGGTCCAGGAAAAAAGAACTTCCTCAGAGAAAAGTGGAAAAAACTATTTATTTAACAAAGTGCCCACAAGCATAAAGAATGAATAACATGGAACAATAAAACCTGTCATTGCTCTGAAGTGAGATGGCAAATTGAGAAAGTCCTTGCCTTGAGTGCAGCTCAGCTCACTCAGTCTCTTGTCAGTCCCAGTCCCTTCGGCGCTGGAAAGGGCAATCAGGTGGCCCGGGTGGGCCGCAAGCCTGAGCTCCCAGTGTCTGGGTTTTTCAGTCCAAAGCAGGTTTAAACAGTCCCAAGAAAGAGAGAAAAAAACAGTCCAGGGAACTTCTCTGCCCTAGCTAGCTAAAACCAACTAAAAAGCACAGGAGATCTCTGTCCCACTGCTGTACGTGCCTCAGACGAACCACCGTCCGAAAAAAATGCAGAGGAGTGAGAGCTGTTTTCAAAACAAACTTGGCGCTTCTTCTTTCCCTGCTTTGCTCTTAGAACCAGTCTTAAAGGTACAGAACTCAATATACAGCACAAAGAGAGGACTGGGGATACAGGCATCATAAAGTCACCTCAGAACATTCCACCCCTTATCCCCATATCGCCAGCTTACCAAGACTAATATATATTCTAGCTATACAAACACATACATTATACATACATATATGTATATAAAAACAATACACAGCTATATACAGACAGTGGCAGTGACATTCAGTAAACAGTGATATTTACACATGGTTCTCACCCAACCATCAGATCTCCCTGAGGTACACATTGTGTGGTTCCATCTTTCTGCATTATCCACCATGTGCAACCTGGTCCCTGAGCAAAGACAATCCCACAGATAGGTTTGTCTGTACTCGAGGCAGAATTGATCCAAACTGTCTTCCCTAACAAACCTCTTACATGTGCCACTGGGACTTTATCTCCATCTACTGTATGCAGGAGCTCAGCCTGGGCAGGGCCTGCTCTGTTGGTGGAACCTTGGGTGTTAACTAACCAGGTGGCCTTTGCTAGATGTTGCTCCCAATTTTTGAAAGATCCCCCACCCAGTGCTTTCAAGGTAGTTTTTAACAGTCCATTGTATCTCTCCACTTTCCCAGCAGCTGGTGCATGGTAGGGGATAAGGTACACCCATTCAATGCCATGTTCCCATGTTGATAAGGCTGTTCTTGAAATGAGTCCCATTGTCTGACCCAATCCTCTCAGGGGTACCATGCCTCCAAAGGACTTGATTTTCAAGGCCTAGAATGGTGTTACGGGTCGTAGCGTGAGGCACAGGGTAGGTCTCCAGCCATCCTGTGGTGGCTTCTACCATTGTGAGTACATAGCGCTTACCTTGGCGTGACTGGGGCAGTGTGATGTAGTCAATCTGCCAGGCCTCCCCATACTTATATTTGGACCACTGTCCACCATACCATAGGGGCTTCACCCGTTTGGCCTGCTAAATCACAGCACACGTCTCACAGTCATGGATAACTTGAGAAATACTGTCCATGGTTAGATCCACCCCTCGTGCCCACTTATAGGTGGCATCTCTACCCTGATGACCTGAGGCATCATGGGCCCATTGAACTAGGAACAACTCTCCCTTGTGTTGCCAATCTAAATCTATCTTTGACATCTCTATCTTTGCAGCCTGATCTACCTGCTCATTGTTTTGGTGCTCCTCATTAGCTCTACTCTTCAGCCAGGAGCCATGGTCTGTCCTGGAGCCTTTGGCACAAACAGACAATTGATACAAGCATCATAAAGCCACCCTAGGACAGTAGGAAAAAAAAGAAGGTTGTGGGGTGTAGCATTGAGGCAGGATGGTGAAATGCTACTACCTTCTTGAAGCGTCTCCTTCAGAAGCCCCTCAGAGCAGGCCACAGGAACAGCCATTTCAAGTCCATGCAGACACACATGCCTCAGTGGAGGAAAGACAGGAAGAGCCTCCCTTATGATATAGTTCCAGCGACATTTATTTCAGCATGCTGAAGGCGTCAGGGACAGAAGACCAAGCCATGTGCTCTACACCAGCTTAATTATGGGGTCCAGTGGCCAATGACTGGAAGGCACGGGGGCAGTACAAAGGGCAAGCAACCTATAGAGGGGTATGAGGAATGAACAATTGGGGTGAGCAGGGTCAACTAGCCAATGGGGAAGCAATCCAAGGTAGATTGGCAGTAGTTCTGCAAGACACCATGAAGGAAGTCTTTTCTTTCAGCCTAGGCAAGGAACTCTATGGTAAATCTTTCCAGGGCAAAGCCTGGAAGTTTTCCTGAGGGGATTTTTAGGGTTCCCACAGTGGGGGAGAAGTGTTTTGAAAGTTTTATTCTGATTCTTAGTAATATTTTTTCTTTTTCTTGTAGTTTTGTTAGTAAAGTTTTCCTTATACCCCTTAAAGTTTGAGCCTGTTTTGCTCTTCTAATCCTATCTCACAGCAAAAAAGAAGTAACAATTAGGAGACAAATAAAGCAAAAGTTTTCGGCTGAGGTGCCTGGCCAACAGCCAGAGAGCACCCCTTACCCCTTCAAATCCCTTGTTTTTAAGGATCAGTATGTTACATATTCAATAGACCCTAATGCATTATTCAAACATTCCTTTGAGTTCAGATGTTTTCTTGGTTTTGCCCCCCCCACCTGTCCCCATTTCACCAAATTAACATTTTATTACTCCTTGTAGATAAAGTTCTTGTTGGCGCCTTTTTGGTCGTCCTATGTCTCATTCTTCTGATACCAGGAGATCAATAAATTCCTTCTTGTAGCTTTTGGTTCACCGATATCTTCATCTAGTTAGTTCAGGAATGCAGGAGGATCCCCTCACCTTCTGGTTTGACCGGTTTTTAGATGTTACAAAAAAACCCAGTCTTAACACTATGTTACAACTCAAAAAAAAAACAAAAACAAAAAAACCATTGATCACATTTCTAAACTCTGTTAATAACAACAGAAAATACAGTAAAACCTTCCTATATTATGCATATAGCATTCATTTTAATATTTGCGAAAAGCCAACTTTATAATATGCATTTATAACACTGCAATTCCATATCTCCCCTCTCTGAATTTATGGGGGCCATAGATAAGGCTAAGATAACCATGACTTGTTTTTGCATGCTTTTAGCAGCTCTAACTATGTAAAAAAAGGACAAGACAGAAGATTGAAAAGGATATCATTGCCAAACAACCCAGTCCAATGAAAACCCAAACTTGTAAATTTATCCCAGAAAACCATTTTTTTTTGATTTAGCCAAGAAAGATCATTTTTCAGATCTATCAATACCTTTTGTTCCACCAGAGTTTGTAAAGTTCTGAGTTGATCTTTTAATTGAGTGTGAAGTGATTGAATATCTTGTCGCAAAGTTTTATCAAAAGTCCCTTGTAGGTGGTTTTTAATTGCCTCTCAATTCTGTTCTGTGTCATTTCACAGAAGAGGAGTGACACATAAAGAATTATGGATATGTTCCCAATCAGTACAGGGATAGACGAGATTTTTGGGCCTCAACTCTCTCACCTACCCATAAAAGAGCACTTTCCAAGGTGTCTAATCAAGCCATTATTTCTTTATCAATGTTTTCTTGTGTTTGTAATTCTTTTGTGATATTAGTTAAAGCCTGTCCCATGGTATGGGCAGTTTGAATGGAATGAGTTAAGGCAGTGACAGCCACAGAAGCTGTGGTTAATACTACCGTGGCAGAAACAATAGCAAAAATGAGCCAACTCAGAAATTTGCAAACTCGTTTCTTATTCATTTGGATTTCCTCTTGGACTATTCGAGCCAATTGTGAAAGATCATTTTGTCCTTCCCAAGTCCAAGTCAGATTTGCAGGTACCCAAATTTCAGATCTTCTCTTTTTAAATGGAAGAAGCAAAGAATAGTTATGCATATCTTCATAGGTTACACATGATTTGAAAACAAAAAAAATCAGCAGATAAAAAATACAAACCATTTTTGTAATCTATTGAAAAATCATTAGCTAAAGCAAAAACATACGGGTGTGTAGTACAAGTCATTAGTAATTTTTCATTCAGCAGTTTTAAATTAGCAATTGTAGCATTCTTATCTAATTTTACTTGTTATATCCTATTGCCAAAAGCAGGTAACAATATTTTCTGCAAATGTTTGTACATATGGGACTGATTATTACCTAAATAATATTGAATTAATGATTCAGCCATCCCACCATCATGCTAAAAAATACTGTGGTTTGCCTTTTGAGATGGGTGGACAGTTGTATTGGTCCCGTTTTCTCTAAGGACACCATATGGTCCCCAATCAATTACCCTCCCATACTGTAAGAATTGTTGTGGCCGTTGTCCTGTACATGATGTCCATTCCAAGCCCTATATACTGGAAATGGATGTAAAACGACATTTGGGGAAATGAGGTGGAGTGGCATCCACAGATTTGTTGGACGTAGACAGAATGGTTGGCAATGTAATAGCACTCAATTTTCTTGCAGTCTCTGAGTGTATATATATTAAATGTAATTGCACAGAAAAGTTAACACAAGGTAAAGAGGTACTTGATTGATTCCACCTTAAGCATATAGGCAGTAAATTGGTAAGATAATAAGTTTTAATACTACATGTATCTACAATATCTTGATCTAGGGGAGGAAGCCAAGTTCCTCCTACCAATTCTGTTCCATTGTTGCTGAGGGATCCCAAAAGGTCAGAGGGCAAAAAATCGGTGGCTGAATGATGTGGGCCCAGTAGATTCTTCCTTCCGTACTTGATGGCAGAAGAAAGACAACAAGACTCATTGTTGTCATTCTTGACTGGGTTTGATGTATCTCATGGGGGGCCAGTATGGTCCTGTGGGCAAAGAAATACATCCATAACCTCTTCCCCAAGCTAACAGTGGAATTGGACCTTTCCACTGATCACTATGTACATCTTTGTATGTAACTTCTGGGTAAACTCCTCCATCAGCGGTCTGACCTAGTCATCTTTGATGTGCTGTTAAGTCATCTCTAGTGGAGAGATTAAAAAAAATTAAAACATAGGTTGCTTTGACAAACTGCTCTCGAGGGAGTGTGAAAAACAAAGTTCACTCTTTAGAATTTTTAAGAATTTAATAAGGGGATAAAAAGGGACAATGTCCAGCGCTGGGGTGTTTCTGGCTATCGGCCAAAAAACACACCATTACTTTTAAAACAACGCTCTCTATATACTGTTACATTACTGGGGTACATACATATTCATGAGTTTATACATTATTCATTCTTTTTTTGATCTTACAGGAACTCTTTTGTTTGGTTTTAACCTCTGACTTGCCTGCATCGAATCCTGTAGATTAGGTCAATTTATTGTATTTCTTATTGTGGTTTCATCCTGTTGTTTCACACTCCCTGATAACAAGGAGTCAATAAATTCTTCTCTAATTTTTTCCTGGTGTTCTGGTTCCTGTCACTTATCACTTAGAGAGGTCAGTCTGCAGATGTGAGAAACTAATTCCTTTTGCACTATTCTCTGAGTTAAAGGCATTTTTACATTCTATATTTTGCTAAGGCCTATGATATATTCATCACACTATTTATATAAGCTATACATTGCATACATAAATGGATAGATTATTTTATACTAATGAGTACTTAAAAGGACTTATAAATTGTACCATTTCAAAATACTTGTGATTAATAACAACATGCAAAAGCTAATACATAAATGCGAAAGCCAATATTATATTGTCATTTATAACTGGGAGCATACCTACTGGATTCCTCTTCTTTTGTTTCTGTAGCATGTTTTGTCCATGTGCCCTCTCCACTGTGGCTTGTCTTGTTGGAGAATGGGCAATACCTGTAACTTGTTTGATACCCCAAGTGTGGAAAAATTCTTGTGTTTTATGAGATGTATATGTGGGTCCATTACCTGTTTTTATCTATTGGGGCACTCCCATTGATGGGAGTGCTTTTATATTTTCAGATTCTGTGCTGCCTAGGGATGAAGTCTTGTATTAGGAACTGTACTAAGCTCCCTCTACGGAGCAGGTTGACAAAACAAATCCATTTCTGCTGGAAGACCAAGGACAACTTTCAGCCCAAGAACACAAACAACGATGGACTGAGGGGTGGAACAAGAAGGATGGGACCTCACGGCCTGGGGCTGTAATTGGACAATTGGACCCCAATATGCAAATAGACCTAAACTTATAAAATGGCAAAATCTAGTGACTGCAGAGCCATCTTTGCTACCACTTGCAGCCCACCCTGGGTGCAGCCTTGCTTAGGCTTCTGTAATGCCCAGGGTGGATTCTGGGGACCTTTTAATAAATCCTGATTTTATTCTCTAGTTTTGCCTGGCCTCTGTTTCAGGTCAGCCTTCCCAAGGCAACACCATCATGGTGAAAGCACAGAGCCAGTGTCGGGTGGCATCTCTCAATTTCTCACCTTTATGTGCTGTTGCTACTATGAATCCTGAAAAGATATCAATGGAAACATGGACATATTTATGTAGCTGCACGTTTTCTGTTCTTTATTTTATTGTTAATATTAGCTGAGTTATGTAATAGTTCAGTCCATGTTCCCCCAATCTCTTTCCCCTAATGGTTTGTCCCTGCACTTGTTTTTTCACCACCTGCTGCTGTCAGTCAAGTGTATTCATTTCCCTGTGCCTGTCAATCTCCGGGAAGGACTCTCCCTTGCTTCTAGAAAGATCGGGAAAGATCGATCCCTGATTGGAACAGGCTTGGAAATCCCCCACCCCTCATTTTCGATTCGTTGTCTGTATGCCATCCCCTTTCTCCTGATTGGTTTCCCATCTTGTGTACGCCCCTTTTTCTGGTCCCTTATAATCACTTACCCCGCCCCCATTCTTCACTTCATGGCTCGGTGCTTTGTGGCTCGGTGCTTCGTGTCCTCGTGCCTCGCCTGGAGCAGGTGCAGATGACAATAAACGCCAACCTGTAGCACTGCCATGAAGTCTCCTTTTCCTGCCTTCGTTGTAGCCTCCTCAACAGCGCTCGTGTAGCTAAAAGCCTTACCCACCGGGGGGAAGTCGCCGGTCCGCCCTGCGACTGCCTAACCGGAGCTGAGACGGTTCCCTGCCAGGGCTAAGCCGGGACTAGCTGGGAAGCCGCTTTCCAGCGGGCAGAGGGAACTCGCTTCATATTTAGGAGTCCCAAAGCTCAATATGTGTGTTACATCTGTTTGCCAAATGTCATTAGGTTTCAAACCTCGTGGGTTTGTATCTAACGTTTGTTGCAAAGAAAGAGTCTGTTAACATTGTAAGCAAGTATTCACTACATCTTATGCTTGTGGCAGTTAGTCTGAATTGTTTGGCTAGTGCTTGGGCATTTTGATGCTAGAAAGCATGAGAAAATTTTGCCTGCCCTAACTTTTGTGGTATAGTGACTGTCATGGCGAGGGCATCCACCATTGCATTACCTTCCACTACAGGTCCAGGCAGAGTGGTGTGTGACCTAAGGTTCAGAATGTAATATTCATGATACCTGTGAAGTAAAAAGTTGTACAGAGTCGTTAATAACACAAAAGGATCTTTGTTAGAGACTTCCTTCAGAAATGAATGCTCAATTCTCTCAGTGATTTCTGTAACATAAAGAGAATCACAAACAATGTTAATAGGTTCCCGTGAAAAAAGGTGAAATGCTTCTACCATGGCCACCAGTTGTGTAGATCAATTGTGTAGATCCAGGTTGAAAGGTTATCAAATGTTCCCACTGTCCCATATAATTTTTCCACAGGGTTACAGCTTTATGCGTGTTTCCTAATCCATCAGTGAAAACAGTCTTTACATCAGGAATAGGCATCTTTGACTGTAATTGTTGTGGTTGGAAGGGAAGTTCTTTGAAAGATTGTAACTGCATGTCAAGGCATTGAGTGAAAAAACTGTCCGTTATAGTCTGCAAGGGCAATTTGAAATGACAGTG
Source organism: Acrocephalus scirpaceus scirpaceus (assembly GCA_910950805.1). Taxonomy (NCBI): domain Eukaryota; kingdom Metazoa; phylum Chordata; class Aves; order Passeriformes; family Sylviidae; genus Acrocephalus; species Acrocephalus scirpaceus. The sequence continues at coordinate 2,545,386 of OU383795.1, read as the reverse complement.
AATCCCTGAATAGATTCTCTGATTCTCTTGCAGTAATAGGGAGATGTGTGACTGCCGGATCATATCCTGTCAGGCTCTGACATAGGAGTAGTCCCATTGACAGCAGTCAAATAAGCATCTCAAGTTGATTGATTGCAGTTTTTGAAAAGGTTTCTGGCAAAAAAATCCATTCTAGTAGCCAATGTTCCTGTACATCACATCGACCAGTAAGAGCATAGGGTTGGAAAGATCGCAAAATCAAAAACAGCCACAAAGGCAAATCTGGGTTTTGTTGTGTGGCAAAGGACTTGTTGATTTTATCACCTGCAGTCTCTAAAGCCTTTTGGCCAGTTTTTGTCAACTGCCTAGGGGAAGAGTGGTCTGGGTCCCCTTTTAACAATTGAACTAAAGGGGATAATTCCTCTGTGGTGATTCCCAATAAAGAACAAATCCAATCAATAGTGCCTAATAGCTTTTTCAAATAGTTCAATGTGTATATGCTGGTTTTTAGGGTTACCAGCTGTGGGGTGACTGTTGTATCTAATAAATTAAAATCCAGGTATTTCCAAGGAGGTTCTGTTTGGATTTTTTCTGTGGCTATGCACAAGCCTCTGCAGGCAAGTGTTACCTTTAAAGCAGCAAGACAGTCACGCAGTAATGGAAAATTGTCAGAAGCAATTAAAATATCGTCCATGTAGTGATACATCAAAACAGACAGATATTTTTGCTGTAGTGATTGTATCACTGAGAGAACAATGAATTGACAGATAGTAGGACTGTTTTTCATACCCTGAGGTAGCACAACCCACTGGTACCGTTCCCGGGGGTGTCTCATGATTGACAGATGGTAAAGAAAAGGCAAATTTATGTGCATTGTCAGGATGTAAAGGAATTGTAAAAAAGCAGTCTTTTAAGTCAAGTATTGCTAATTGTCAGTGTTCTGGAATCATCATGGGGTTATATTGGGATATTGAGAGAGACAGGTCTACTGAGAGACATCTTAAAGCATGATTTATTGCTTTTGTCTTCTACAGTCTCATAGAAGGGTGAGAACATCTTCACCACATAAGTCAGAAGTCACAAGATCTCTAGCTACCATGCCTTTTAAAGATTTATTAGCCAATAAACTACTGCCACAAAGTTTGTTACTGTTTTCACACCAATCACTAATTATTTTGTTTTGCACATTTTTGCTGCAATGCATACTTTCTTAACCAATCGTATAACTACACAAACTTACAGTACTACACCTTAAAACTTCTTACTACCTTTGTAACAAATTCTCTAGCCAAATCTTTCTACTCTAAAACTTTCCACTACCTAGCTTAACATGTTTCTGCATAAACTACAAATCCACATTCTTACTTCTGGTCTCTATATCTGGAAGCCTTTTCCAAGGTTTCAGGTCAAACCCTGTACTCATTTCTAAGTCTGGGCCTACATGCACAGGATTTTGAGAACTTTCTGTGCCTTGATTTCCCATAGGGTTAGATATTCCTGGTTGTAACACCCCCATAGGTGACATGACTGCACTGACCGCCCTGAGATCCTGTAAAAGCCTCCACTTTCCTGATTTTTTTAGTATACTGGTTTAGGGCAAATTTGAGAAGAAACCTCTGAATGGAGTCCCTCCAGAATAGCAAATTCAAGCAGCCCTCTCCCCCAACTGGTTCAGGAAAAGATTTCCTTGGAGAAAAGTGGAAAAAAAATGTTTATTCAACAAGTAAAGTATTCACAAGCATAAAAAATGAATAATATTAAACAATAAAACCTCTCACTGTTCTGAAGAGATGGCAAATTCAGAAAGTCCTTGTCGTGGGGTGTAGCTTGGCTCGCTCAGTCTCTTATCAGTCCCTCCTGTGCTGGAAAATGCCATGTCCTGGGCCTCATTGGGCCACAGGTGTGAGCTCACGGTGTTTTTCTGGGTTCTTCAGTCCAGAGCAGGGCTGATCAGTTCCAAGAAAAGCCACAGTCTGGGGAACTTCTCTGCCTCAGCTAGCTAATAAAACTAACTAAAAAGCCAAGGAGAGCTCTCTCCTGCTGTCTGTCTGTGCTGCAGACAACACAGTCCGGGAGAAGAGAGAAAAAATGTAGGGGAGCAAGTGCAGTTTCTGAAAACAAACTGTGCTCTTTTTCTTTCCTCCCTTCACTCTTGGAACCAGTCTTAAAGGTGCAAAACTTATTTCTGGGCTAAACAGACAAATGGGGATACAATTCAGCATCATAAAGTCACCCCAGGACAGTGGGAAAGCTTGTTTCAAATGCCAGCTAGTGACTGGAAGCTGACATTTGGGTTCATTAAATGATCACTCTTGGGAGGCCACATTTAATGCTTTATATGAGTTCCCATTACCTAAACTATGTAAGGCAGATATTTAATTTTCATTAATATATTATGAGTTGCTTTTATTTTTCTTTTATTCCTTTTCTCCCTGTGTCAATTAATATTTTGTCATTAGTGTGCACACTGTCATTTTTTATTCATGTGAGATGCAGATGTTCCATTATGCCATCAACTCACACCTTTTTGGTATGGTACAGAATTTAATATTTATTAAAGTGTATTCTAGTTCAACAGGCAATAAAATTTCACAGAATATATAAAAGGAGCAGAGGTAAAAGCCTTCAGTTGCTTGACAGAACAAGTTTCACTTTAGGTGGTAAAAACACGTCTCATAGGTTTCCCCTTCTACTAATAATGTGCTTCCAACTCAATCAACTTCCATTTGTTTCATTGGAGAAAGTTCATAATCATCAAGGCACCATAGCGCAGGGAAAAAGAGTAAATTGTCATTGGAGTGATGGTAGATACTGCTGCCCAGATGGACCAGAGCAGCTTTGTATCCCTGGTACATCACTCTCCTCCTGGAGAAGCAGCACCAACACCAAAAGTTCATAAAAAATGTCATAAAAATAACATGGTTGTTGACTGAGGTGGCAGTGATTTCAACAGGGGACATCAAGCACAGGTACTATCATAGAATTATTTAGGTTGGAAAAGACCTCTAGGATCATCAAGTCCAACTGTTAACCCAGCACTGCCAATTCCACCACTAAATCACGTCCCCAAGTGCCACATCTATACACCTTTTAAATCCCTTCACAGATAGTGACTCCACCATTTCCCCAGACAGCCTGTTCCAATGCATGACCACCCTTTGGGTGAAGAAATTTCTCCTCAAATCCAATCTAAATCTCCCCTGGCACAGCCTGAGGCAATTTCCTCTTGTCCTGTCACTTGTTAACTGGGAGAAGAGACTGGCCCCCACCTGTCTACAACCTCCTTTCAGGTAGTTTTAAAGTGATAAGGGCCCCTCTGAGCCTTCTTTTCTCCAGACTAGTCAACCACAGCTCCTTCAGTTGTTCCTCATATGACCTTTGCTCATGCAAGTTCTGTAAAGGAGTAGCCTTAAAAGAAAGTTCATATGAAGTTGTCTTGGTTTGAAAGACAGGTGTATACTAAGGGAGGCAGGAGCTTCCCTTGGAATGGAAAATACGACCGCCTTCCCACCAAATTATTAAAATTTTGAAATTAAGGGGCTTTCAGGCAAAGATATGGGAAAAGGAATAACAGTTCTTTACTAGTATGTATATCAAGGCAAACAAACAACAGCAACAACTAACAAAGCCAGAAACCCAGTAGCAGCCATCTCTACTGCAAGCACTTTCCCCTTTGGTGTAGTTATGGTTGCAGCTGGCAGGCGGGCTGGTGGCTCCCAGCTGAGCAGGGCGGATGTGATGATTCCCCCGAGGCTGCAGGGGGCGCTGTGGCACTAGTCGAGGCTTCTTTTTCCACGTGGACAATGGCGGACGCAGCCGGAGGAAGAGATGGAGAAGGGGTTTCCTTTACAAAATCACAGGGGGAGCCGATCCTGGTGCCCCCTCTAGATCACAGAAAGAGCTATAGCAGGAATGTCGAAGTAGCAAGCTGGGAAGGCAGGGATGTGAAAAGTCCCGGAGTGGTAGATGAGGTGTATCAGAAACTCAGCAGCTGTAGCTGGAACCGTGGAGCCTCTGGGCAGGCAGAGAGTGCGAGTTACAGTGTAGCAAAGAAACCTCGGAGCAATGGCAAAAAAAGCAGCAGGGGGTGGGGCAAGGGCAGCCTGGCTCCTGAGCAGGGCAAGGGAAACGCTCCCTGGGAGGGGAAAGGGATCAGGATCCCGGGGCTTTTCCCCTGAGGTAGCCGAGCAGATGGTGAAAGTTCCTTTTTAGAGAGGTAGGGTGTTAATAAGGTCCCAGTGCAACGGCCACTCTTATGAGCAGAGCTCCATGCACGGTAGAAGGCAAAAGAAGACAATCCTGCAGTGGTGGTGAATTCTTCCCACAGTGACTGTAGCCTCCCTCCCCTCCAAATGCTGAGAATGCAAGACGGAGTGAGGAGCCACACCCAACCCCTTCCCCCAGCCCAATTCTCGAGGTATCTCCACCCCCCCCACAGGAAACCCCACATCCTCCCCCCCCATTTTCCCCCTTCCCCGTAAGAGAGTAGCGAGACGCACCCTTCCCTGGACAATTTTTTTTTGTCTCTCTTAAGTACCCAGTCATTATTTTATCTTAGCAAGATTTGGGACAAAATCCCATGAGAGAAAGAAACAAAAGGAAGAATCTTAAACCCCAACAGAAGTCCCCAAAACCAAGGGAGTCTAAATATTTTCTTGATTTTCTTGGCTTGGTCACTACCAGCAACTCCTTTACAGAGCTCCAGCACACAGCACTAAGCAAGAGAGACAGAATACTTCCTTAGAAAACTTATTCATCAAATTCTTCCTGATATTTATCTTTTTTACTGTTGAAGGGTCAAAGATCTTACTACAGTGGAAGCTGATTGTGTCCAATACATCCTTAGGTCTGATGCTAGGTGTAGGAGTGTACCCCACAGTAGCAGGTGTTCCCATATTAGGAAAGGATTTGGGTTTCACCCCTTGTCTTACTTATAAGGCAAAGAACCAGAAAATTCGATGTTCTTGTCACCATAATTGGCCAGGTTCCAGCACAGAGGTACCTGTTGGACGGTTAAAACTGTACCTCAAGACTTGTAGCCTTTTCTATTGGGCAGGATGCCAAAAGCCTCTCCTTGATTGTTACATACTTAAAGGAGAGCACGGAGATTCTTGGGGCATTTTCGGGGTGTCATAGCACGTATAAGGGTCCTCTCTGCACCTTGCACAGATTTTTCTCTTTTGTTCAGTATCATTTGTTATTTTTGACTTTATTAAAACTTTTTGCTTTTCCAAACACTCCCTTTGATGCCATCTCGCTATTTTTTAAGTTATAAATACATATTATATGATTGGCTTTTTGCAAATATTAAAATGAATACTATATGTGTTATGTTAGAAAGTTACGCTATATTAATATAGTCTCTTTTAGTAGTGTGATAAATATAGTTTTTAGGCTATAGCATATGCTTTTTGTAACTAGCTCACAAAAACTGGGAGAGACAATTAAGAAATTCCTCACATCTCCTATCTGGATAAAGATAATAGCAAGGACACCAAAGACTCCAAAAGGAAGAATTTATTGCCTCCATTATCAAGGGAATTGTGACTTTGTAAAGCCAGTGGAAGATTTATTTGCAAGAAAGAATGGTGAGGGAGAAAAGTTGCAATTAAGTAAAAACATCTAAAGTTGAAAAAAATGTTTAAATCATGTATGAAATTTATGAATATGCAATAACCTATTGTTTTTAAGGGGAAGACCGTTTGTTAGCAAGCTGTGCCTTGGGATGGAGATGCCAGGCACCAAGAGGTCTGTAACTTTTGCTTATTTTTTGTCTCTTATTGCCTAATTTTTTATTTAACTTTTAAAATTTTAACAAAAGTGAACCGTGTTTTTCACATTTTATAAGCCATTTCTGAGGCTGCTGGTTACCCTCAGAGGTGACGCACCTCTGTGGAGCTAACTACATTCTGGCCCCACATAGATTCCATCAGCTAGTCATGCATCTATAATGCAGACTTCCTTTTGCTGACCTTCAACTGCTGTTAACCCTTTGCCAGAAGAATATTGGATTAATATGTGAGAAACTACGCTCACTTTTAAAATTTAAAAGGTTTATTAAACCTTAACAAAATACAACAAAAGACTGAATAAAGAGAAAGAGTAGCACTGGAAGTCTCCAGCAGCCATGTGCTCGTCTACAAAATGGCTGCACCACCTTTTATACTCCTGGTGTTACATCAGACAACCTTGGCCCCTCCCAAAGCCCATCAGTCAACTTCTCTTCACCGTCCATTGGTGGAGATCACTTTCTTACATCTTGATTGGAGGTCAAGTGTTGCCATGCTGCACCTCCTAGTAACAAGCCGGCCCTCCCTAAATGCCCCAACTACCAAGGCCATGCCTTGATAACAATACAAGGGGGAGGGGAAAGAGGACTATGGGAGGACATATCACAATAGCATAACTACACATCTACAAGACTTATTCTAACATACACATAATATTTATCCCTTAATTGTGAGAGCCAACCATCTCATTACTCATCTATAACAATAGAAGTGTAAAAAAAATTTAAACAAAGTGCTTTTTAGCCTTTCCAAAAAAACAACTGTGAAAAACAAAGTTCACTCTTTAGAATTTTTAAAAGTTTAGTAAGGGATAGAAAAGGACAAATATCCAGCACTGAGGTGTTTTAGACGATCAGTCAAAAAACACAACATTAGTGTAAAACAATGTTCTCTATACACAGTTACATTACAGGGGTACATACATATTCTTGAGTTTTATGCATTATTCAAACATTCTTGTGAGTTCAGATGTTCCAGGGCCTTTCTTGCTTGGTTTTAACCTTTGACTGGTCTGCATGCCATCCTGTTGATTAGATCAATATATTTTATTTCTTCTCAGGGTTTCATCCTGTTGTTTTTACACTCCCTGATAATGAAGAGTTAATAAATTCTTCTTGGTGTTCTAGTTTTTGCCCATTATCTTATTCTTCAGATAAGATAGTCTAAAAAATGTGAGAAGCCACCTAATTATCTTACATCATTCTCTGAGCTAGTTACATGAAAAAGCATTTTAACATCACACAGTCTCTATTTCAATATTGTGCTCCGGTCTTAGATATATTTACCACACTACTATTTATATAAACTATATGGTGCATACATAAACTGACAGATTATACTATTCCAAAAAGCAGTTAAAAGGAAATACAAATTGCACCATATGAGAATCTTTGTGATTAACAATAATATGCAATGCTAATACATAAATGCGAAAGCCAATACTATATTGTCATTTATAACAATTTCACCCTTTTGTTTTTTCTTACTTTATTTGGCTTGAGCTACAGTTTTGGACCTCTGTGTTTCTGGCACATTGATACCTTTTGTAGATCATAAGTGCCTTCTTTTGGTTTTTATCACCTTTTGTTTTCTTCAATACCATAATTTTCTGCGTTCCTCTTGAGGTTCCTGGCTTGGGGTTGGTGGGCATTATCATCAATTGCATATTTTGAACCACATTGGTAAGTGAGCGGATAAGGCTTGGAATTAAACATGGAAGAAAAATTAGGGTTGTTATTCCACATAGCATTATAAATCCCACCATTCTCCACCAGGATATTCCAAAAAAATCTTCCCACCATCCTCTATTAATTATAGATTCCCCCTTTTGGATTGTTAAATACGCTATTTTCTGGATGTTTTTGGCTATATCCAAAACTGCATCCCCATTATCATCAATTTGTAGGCAACAATCAGATGTGTTAAACTTTCCACAAACACCTCCTTCTTCCCCTAATAAATAGTCTAGCGCCAACCGATTTTGGTACACTGCAGCTCAGGTTTGCCTTTGCTGGCTGACTATTAATTCCATGGCCCCAGCTGTTTCATTAGTTATGATTTCTATAACTGCTTGGAGTCTTATGATGTGGTATAACATATATACTGGGGTACAATATCCCCAACTCCCATCCTGTGCCCAGGTGGCTGGACCATATGTTTGTATTATTCATTCAGGAGGCCACTCCTCATTACCCCACTTTTGATATCCCTCAATTTCACTGATTAATTCTCTTTTGTCTCTTCTTAAGGCATCGTAGACCGGTATTCCTAAATTACCTCCAACTTGGTTTGGTAACAGAAAGAATCCTGGTTCTATAATTCCTAGAGTATAACTTCCTTTCCATAGGGGAGGAAATTTTGGATAAGCCCTTTTCCCCACATATCCAGAATAGGCTGTCTGGTGCTTTCCAGTACTGCTTTCTTTGGTTATTCATGTTTTCCCAAAATTTAGATATTTCGGGGATCGCATAATAGGGGTTTTTCCCACGGTCATTACACAGGAAAAGTTTAATTTTTTTTCTCATATTTACAATTATTTTTCCTCTCCTGGGTCCAAGTGTGTTGAATTTTCTGGGATCCTCCACATGGAAGTTCTATTATACACTTTATGTCTTTTACAGGAGGTCTGGTTCTACGTTATCCAATAATTTTCTTCCCATACGCCAGAGGCACTCCTCTCCTATTGTTTCCGAACTTCATATTCACCCCTCTGGCCTGTTTTCTCCTTTCATGTTGGTTCTGTTCCATTTGAGAAGTTCAGCCAGGCCTAGGCTACTACCTTTCCATGACCATTCCTTGGACATTAAAGCTCCCCCACATACCCAGCAGTTGGCAACATTTAGTTCTTTGCTGATTCTTTCTCCCAGATCTACAAACAAGTTCTTTCATAGCTTTGGGATTTCTATTTAATTTTCTATTTGTTGTTTGAGCTTTGTATAAAAATCTCCAGAAGGAGTTGGCTCTGGGTTGGATTGCTGTATCTGCTTTTTTTGCTTGTTTATTATTCGTTCCTGTATCAAATCTTGTATCAAATCTTGTTCCTTTTTCCATTCTCGAGTCTGACCCATGGAGAAACAAACCCATTTATCTCCCTGTGGGCATCCATGTTTTGACCCTAGAATTTTCATAACCCCATACATTCAGCCATTCTGTAGGCAGGTGTCTACTTTGGATGAATTAGTGGTGGCTGCGGAAGGTATGAAAACTAAAATTTTTCCATGGTACAGCGGCCTGTAGCACTTGTGACATGGATCATCTGAATTCCCAAGAGGGGAAAGACTAGCAAGGAGTAATAGAAGTCCAGTATAATATATACCCTCACCTCCCATGTCTTATGGGATTGCTGCCCACAGCATGTATGATCTTCTTGGTGGCAAGTGTAGTGGTTAATCTGGTCTTGCCTCCTTATCTCCTTACCAGGAAATTATATATGTCACCTGCTTTTCTTATATTGTGGTTCTTTACTGTTCCTTAGTCAGCCAGCACTTATTAATATCACTTGCAGAATAGGGGGGTCTTATTACCTCCCCACCATATGGAGTTGTTGTCTGCACTCAAAATACGGTTCCCATTTTTGATATACTGCAGCCTTCCACTCAGCTTCTAACAGCTCATGAGTTTTGGGGAGCATCCATTCAACTCTATAATAAAGCGTTAAAATTGGTACTTGATCTCAATTTGTGTTTTTCTTTTTTTTCTTGACAAATTTTGCAACACGCTTGCCGCTTGGGGGAGCTACAATGCCAGAGCTGGCCATAATTTTCACACTGATACTGTACCTAGCTTCAGTTTCTTGCCCTAGGGTGCTTTAAGCAGGGTATGTGACCAGGAATAAACCTGGCAGATGTCTCAGCAGGGAGAGCTGATGGTTTTTCTTTTTGTAGGTCACAGGCAAAAGCAAAAACCCTAAGATCGCCTATGGACCCAATGTTTGTTAATCTATACAACCCTGATCCTGCTTATTGAGGAGGAAATAAATTACCGCCCTAAAGGTTGTTTTGGAGTTTGGAAAGCCTCTGGCCTTTGGGAATACAAAAGAACCAATAAAGCCCACAGGGACCTTCCAGTCTGGATTGATGTGTGGCTACCCACAGTTTACTTGCCACATTGAGCCCGTGTGTTTCATTTAAGTGTCATTTTCAGTCCTTCTGTGGAAGTGACAATCTTCCAGTCATGAGGCTCTTCTACCGGTCCTTTTATTCTGTTAGCGTGACTCCATTCTTGTTTTGCAGTTCATATAGCCAATTTAGTGGTGAGCAAAACCTGAATGGGACCTTTCCATTGTGGGATTAAAGGTTGGTCTTTCCAGGATTTAACCATTACCCAGTTCCAAGGATTGACGTTGTGAATTTTGAAATCTAGGGTAGCAGTCTGAGGGATTATTCCCTTTTCTCGCAGTTCCTCTAGGGTTTGTGCTGTAGATAGAACATATTTCTTGACACTGTCCTCGCCTTCTTCATAGGTGGCAATACTACTTGGCAAAATCAGAAAAGGTAAGCCAAACAGCATTCCAGAAGGTGAAATCCCTAAATCTGATCTAGGTTGTGTTCTGATTCTCAACAAGGCTAGGGGTAGGCATTTTACCCATGACATTTAGGTTTCAATCATCAGTTTAATTAGAGTTCTCTTAAGAGTTTGATTCATCCTTTCAACCTGTCCTGAACTTTGTGGATGCCATGGAGTGTGTAATTCCCATTCTCTACCTAGAGCTTGGACCACCTGCCATAGTATTTTTGATGTGAAATGGGTTCCTCGGCCTGAGTCGATGTTTACTATTCCATACTGGGGAATGATTAGTTCTAGAAGAGTTTTGCATACAACATTGACTGTAGCTTTAACAGTTGGTACTGCTTCTACCCAGTGAGTTAAATGATCTACTATTGCAAGCAGAAATTTCCACCGTTGCACTTCAAGGAGTTCAGTGAAATCTTTTTGGATACTTTGACAGCATCGTAGGGCTAATTCTCATCCTCCTCGGTGTGCTTCCCTCATGACTTTTCTGTTTACTTTTCGGCATATCACACACTTTTCAGTTATTTGTTTAGCTATTCCAAAAATTCCCATGCAACCCCACTTACTCAGGAACTGATCACTCAGCACTTGGGTACCCCAATGAGTCTTATTATGCATGCTTTCCAATATTTTCCTGGCCAGCAGTTTATTTAATAACTGTCTTCCATCAGATAACACCCACTTTCTTTCATTGTCTTTTTTTGTTCTTATTTCAAGGAATTTCTTTTCCTCTGTTTCACTGAATAGTGGCATATCCTGAATTTCTCCTGTAGGGGTCAGGATCATCATCACTTTCTCTTCCCCTGACTCGGCTGCATTTCTAGTGCCTAGGTCTGCTAAGTTGTTTCTTTGTATTTCTTAGGTGGTCCCTTTCTGATGTCCCTGAACATGCACAACAGCAATTTCCTCTGGCAATTGTAAGGCTTCTAATACTTCTGAGATAAGCCTTCCATGAATTAATCCTCTCTCTTTTGAATTTAACAGTCTCCTTTCCTCCCAGATTTTCCCAAAAGTATGCACCACTCCAAAGGTGTACTTAGAGTCAGTATACACTGTCCCCCTTTCCTGCATTAATATTTTGAGGGCTCACTTCAAAGCATACTACTCACACGCTTCGGCTGACCACCTAGGGGGTAACTTTTTCTATTCTATGGTTACTAACTTCTCATCTATTATAGCATAACCTGACATTAGCTGCGCCTGAATCACCCTCGAGGATCCATTGATGTATAATCGCTTCCTCCCTGAAGGGGTTGGTCTGTTAGATCTTCTCTCACTTTGGTCTGATAGTTTATGATTTCTAAGCAATCATGCACTAGTTCTTCTATTGGTTCCCCATACAAAAACTGGACAGGACTGAGGTGTTTATTGGTAATTAGTTCCAGATCATCTTTGTCTATTAAAATTGCTTCATATTTCAGCACTTGAGAATCAGTGAGCCAGTTTTCAGCTTTCTTGTTCAAAATATTTCTTACTGCATGTGGGGTGTGGACTTTTAATTTGCCTCCAAAAGGTAATTTTCTACTTTCTTCTACTAGTAAGGCAGTGGCGACTACCGCCTGGATACAGGTAGACCACCCTCTACTAACAGGGTCTAACAATTTTGACAGGTAAGAGACTGGTTTCTTGGACACCCCCCCCCCCCCCCCATTCTTTGGCTAGGACCACATGGGCTACCCAATTTTCCACATCTACAAACAGGTAAAAAGGTTTATCTAATGCAGGAAGACTTAGAGCAGGGGAACTAATGAATTTTTGTTTTAAAGTTTAAATCTCTGCTCATCTTCTTTTCTCCACGTAATTTCATCTTTTACTAATTTTTCATACAGGAATTTAACATCTTGGGTGTACCCTTTTATCCACATCCTACAATATCCCAACAAGTCCAAAGGTTTTCTGATTTCCTTTTTAGTTTTTGGCTAGGGGAGTGAGGTTATCCTTGTAATCCTTTCAGGATTCAATCGCTGGCTCCCTTGGCTTATTATATGCCCTAAGTATTTTACTTCACTCTCCACAAATTGAAGTTTCTCTTTTGATAATCTGAGTCCTTGATTTCCCAAGAAATTTAGTAACGATATGGTGAATTCTTGGACTTTTTCCTCATCCTCCCTTGAGAGAAGTAAATCATCAACATATTGGATAAGTTTTACTTCAGGTACAAAGGGAAAAGTTGCAGTACCTCTTCTAATGCTTGTCCAAATAAATAAGGGGATTCAGTATATCCTTGGGGTAATTTCATTCATCTGAGTTGTTGCTTTCTCCCTGTATCCAGATCTTCCCATTCGAAAGCAAATAGATCTCTGCTTTCTTCTGCTGGGGACAAGCCCAAAAGTCATCTTTGAGGTCTATTACACTAAACCACAGATGCAATGGGAGGATTTTACTCAATAGTGTATAGGGATTTGGTACTACTGGATATTGATCTATAGTTCTTTATTTACTTCTCTCACATCTTGGACAAGCCTGTATTTCCCATTTGATTTTTTTACTGGTAATATAGGTGTATTGTGGGGAGACATGCATGGTTCTAAAGTTCCATCTTTAATTAATTCTTGAATTACTGTCTGCAACTCTTTTCTTCCCTCTAGAGAAAGTGGGTCTTGCTGTACTTGAATTGGGCAATCTTTGTTAGTTATTTTAATTACTATAGGGGTTATGTTTAACTTGTCCCTATTTCCAGGCTTGGCCCAAACCACTCCCTCAATTTGTTTTTCATCTTCTTTTGATCAGAGGAGTTTGACTTCCATTTTATCTCCCTCTGGAAGTACCCCGATACTTAACTGCACTTACAAATCCCTTCCCAGCAAATTACATCCAGACCCTGGTACTAATAAAACATCTCTCATTCCTATTTTTTGTTCCCTCAAATATTACATTTTTTATAACTGGTGCTTTAAATCCTTCTCCTTTTGCCTCTACTACTTGAATTGTATTTTGGCTTTTTTTGCATCCTTTTGGAATTCTACAAACACGTGTCCTCTCAGCCCCTGTGTCCTAGGGTGACTTTGTGATGCTTGTATCCCCAATCGTCTTTTCTGTTTGCGTTGGGTATTGTGTTCTTCACCTTTAAGACTGGTTCTGAGAGTGAAGGAGGGGAAAGAAGCATGGAATCTGTTTTCAGAAACTCTACTCCCTCCTACACATTCTGACTCCTGGACTGTGTTCGTCTGAAGCAGGAACAGACAGCGGGACAGAGATCTCTTGTGCCTTTAGTTAGTTTAGCTAGCTGAGGCAGAGAAGTTCCCTGGACTGGTTTTTTTTTTCCTTTTTCTTGGGACTGTTTAAACCTTTCCTGGACCAAAAAACCCAGAGAGACACCTGGATCTCACACCTGTGGCCCACCCGGGCCCAGGATGGCATTTTCCAGCACCAGAGGGACTGGGACCGATAAGAGACTGGGAGAGCTGAGCTACACCCACGGCAAGGACTTTTCTCAATTTTGCCATCTCTCTTCAGAGCAGCAAGAGGTTCTGTTGTTTCATGCTATTCATTTTTTATGCTTGTGGGCACTTTGTTTGCTAAATAAATAGTTTGTTCCACTTTTACGTAAGGATATTTTTTTCTTGGACCACTTGGGGGAGGGGCCATTTGGGTTTGCTTCCCCGAGGGACCCTACTGGGAGGTTTTCTCCCAAATTTGCCCTAAACCAGAACACCCTGTATCTACTAAGAACTCAAACTCTTCCTCCTGGAGGCCTACTTTTAAAGTTATCAAGGGCTCCTGTTGATACTTTGACCCCAGGAGATAGAGCCTTCTTAAAAACTTTCAAGTCCCTTTCCCTTTGTGGGCAGTTTCGCCTCAAATGTCCAATTTCCTTGCAGTAGTGACAGGTTGGGCCTCAGTTGTTAAATTCCTTGTTTCCCTTTCTAGGAACCCTTTCCCAGGGAGCTCTGTTCCCATTATCCTCCCCCTGGTTCCACCTGCCTTGGCCTGACTAAGGTGTCACTTCCTTATAGGAGGTGGTCCTTGCACAGTTGTTTCCCTCAGCAATACCTGTAGAAGAGATTTTGAGAGAGCAAGGGCATGATTTGCTTTGGGATTAGGCCTGAGCTGTTTTGGGCTAGGCCTCAGAGTTGGGCCTGAATAGTAGTGAGTAGACCTGTGGCACAGCAAGAAATTAGATTAAGGTGTGCTTAGTATTAATTAGTATAGTTATAGCAATTTCACCGTGACAGCCTTAAAGTAAAGATTGTTTACATTCCTTTCTGTTCAAGTGCCAATTAGAGAGACCTTGTTACTGTAAACTATCTTAAACTGTATTTAACTGACCATCTTGTGATAATAAAGCAGAATGCATGCATTAGCCATATTGGTTGTATCGTGCATTGCTCTGTCCAGTCTCCCATATATTTTTTGGACCCCTGGCAGCGTGCCAGGACAAAAATCAATACCTTGACCCAGAAGACCCCAAGACCGGCTTCCTGGTCAGGAACAAGCCCGCCACATGGGGAAGCCTCGTCGTGGATGTGGCAAAAACAGTAGAGGTCACCTTGCAAGATAAAGAAGTGGCCCTGATTCCAACCAATGTACATGGTCCAATGTACAGCACAATTTCTTTAGTTGGAGGTTTGTTGCTTGGAAGATCCTCCACAAACAAACAAGGTGTAATTGTGATTCCAGGAGTCATCGACACAGATTACACAGGACAGGTGAAAATAATGGCTTATGCCCTGCAACCACCTGTGAAAATTCACAAAGGAAGCAAAATTGCTCAGATTCTACCATTTGAAAACATTCTACCACATCGTCAACAGCCAAAAGAACCAACCGAAAAGCAAAGAGAAGACAAAGGATTCGGGTCAACAGGCCATGATGTCTTTTTTACAATAGACATGAAAAATCGCCCACACAAAAAGGTACAGCTGCAGCATGGTTCCCACTGCATCACCCTGGAACCAATGCTCAACACAGGTGTGGACATTTCTATCGTCAATCAAATGTACGCTTTGCCTTCACCGTGCCATCCGTCAACAGAGCAGCCCCAACAAAGTGATATGAATGGACCTTTCTTCCTCAAGGCATGCGCTACTCCCCCACGATGTGTCAGTTGTTTGTTGATTGGGCTTTGCAACCAATTCGCCAGCACTTTTCCAACGCAATGATTTATCACTACATGGATAACATTCTCATTGCCACCAAACAGACATTGGCAGAAACAGACTTAAACTGGTTGTTTTCGCAGTTGAAACACCATGGACTGGCTGTAGTTCCAGAAAAAATACAGTGATCAGCTCCTTGGAAGTACTTAGGCTGGCTGACCACAGATGCCCAGATTCGTCCACAGAAAATCACTTTACATGCCGACATTTCCACCTTGCATGATGCTCAGAAACTCTATGGGGACCTACAATAGGTTCTTACCATTGTGGGAATCACCAATGATGATTTACAACCATTTGTGCCATGGCTCCATGGTAGTGATGCTGACAGCCCCCGAGATTGTAGCCCCGAACAGCAAAGAGCTTTGGTTCAAGTGTCAGAAAAGCTGCAACGGGGCTGGTGTGCTTGCCGTGTTGAACATCTGCCGCTGTCACTCTTCCTTTCCAATGCTGATGCCTGCCCACTTGACACTGTTTTTCAATGGCAAAAGAAAAAGGGAGAACACCAATCCAAGTTTGGCTCAAAAGCAAATTTACTAGAATGGGTGTTTTTACCTGTGCAACCAAAGACCCGTGTCATGACCAGAACAGACGCTCTTGCTACATTGATAAGAAAAGGCAGAGACAGAATTGTAGAGATAGATGGAAAGGAGCCAGCAGACATCAGTGTTCCTGTGAAAAATGAAGATTTAGAATGGAAGCTGAGACATTCTGTTGCATTGCAAGAAGCTTTGCTAGGGTTCACAGGTGTGGTTCACAACCAACAACCAAAAGGCCCGATGTGGCATCTAGCCAAATGTTACGAGTGGCTGGAAAGACCCTTGTGTTCCTTGAAACCAGTTGAAGGAAGAACAGTTTTTACTGGTGCTGGTCGAAAAACAAAAAAGCTCTCTGTGTGTCTGGCAACAGCAAGGAGAATGGTTACAACATGTAATTAAGGGTGAAGCAGGAGACAGTCTGCAAAACCTTGAACTGAAAGCAGTGTGTTGGGCTTTGCAAACCTGGAACAAAGAACCACTCAATGTTGTTTCAGACTCTTTGTATGTAGTTGGTGTGGTGCAGAGAATTGAATATGCGCTCATCAGAAGAACCCAGAATCAACGCCTTGGAGAACTGTTCTTGCAATTGCAAAGTGTGCTGAGACAGCGTCAGCATGCTTTTTGTGTCATGCACATTCGGAGCCATCTATGCAACAGCAGTTTGGGAGAGGGCAACGCACGAGCAGATGAGGCAGTCAGTTGTGTTGTCCATGTCCCCCCACAAAGCAGATTTGTGAGGGCTCGCAACAGTCATGAAACTTTCCACCAAAATGCTAGGGCCCTGCACCGACAATTCCAGATTCCCCTGAATGATGCCCAAGGGATTGTGCGTACCTGCCCTCAATGTAGTCATCATGGGCCTGGCCATGGTCTGGGCCCAAACCCAAGGGGGTTGAAAGCTTTAGAATTGTGGCAGATGGATGTAACTCATGTTCCAGAATTTGGGAGATTGAAATATGTCCATGTCACAATAGATACCTATTCCAGATTTATTTGGGCCACAGCACAACCAGGGGAAAAGGCCTTGCATGTTGAAAGACACCTATCTGTCTGCTTTGCTGTGATGGGTATGCCTGTAGAGATCAAGACTGACAATGGTCCTGCCTATGCCGGTCGGCGACTTGCCAGATTTATGCAGATGTGGGGGGTGAAGCATACCACCGGAATCCCCCACTCTCCTACAAGTCAAGCCATTGTGGAAGGAGATAATCGTACCCTGAAGGAATATTTAGCAAAGCAAAAGCAGAATGATGAGACTGATGTAGCTAGTCGATCGTCTAAGGTACTGTTCACTTTAAACTATCTGTGTTTATCAGAAGGAAGAGAAGAACCTGCAGTTGTAATACATCACCATGCAGTGAAGGAGGGAAGACCATAAGCGATCCCAGGACTTTAGTTTATCACAAGAACATGCGAACGGGTGAATGGCAAGGACCGAATCCTGTGTTGTTTAATGGTCGTGGTTACATATGTGTTTCTGCAGGAGAAGCAGGACCTGTTTGGGTGCCAAGTCGATTTGCCCGTGTGTGTCCCCAGAGATACCAGCTAACAGTGATAGCGACGGTGGCCACAGCGACTTACCTGGAGCACCTTGTGACGACCCTGAAACTGCTGAGAATTGACTTTGCAGAGTGCAGAAAAACAGTTATATAGTTGTAGTTATAAGATTAAGTTTAGTGATAAGTTGTTTTTAGTATTTAGAGTTAAGTAATAACCAGTTATTGTTTTTCTTTGAAGTAGAACTAAAAGAGGCAACCAAAAAGTTGAGCAGAATGTTGGGAGTTGGAGCGCTTGTTTTAATTAGTGTCTTAGTGAAAGGAGTATCAGGAGTGCTTGACATTGGTCCGAGGCAAAATATGTGGGTCACTTGGGCCAATCGAACTGGGCAAGACTCATTTTGTTTATCTTTAGCTACACCATCCGATCCCTTTCGCGCCTGCTTGATTGGAGTCCCGGTGAAGTCCATGGCAGAGTTCAAAGCCTGGACTCAAGCCAAAATTAACCCAGAGAGTGTTTTGAGAGCACAAGCTGTTGCCGTTGCACAAAGTCTTAAAGTCACTGGTACTGAGCCCCAAAAACTCAACCTTTTAGTTTTTGGACACTTTGTTATAAATTCAAGTTTGTTGATTCTGAAAGAAAAGCAGCCAAAAAATGGCAATACTTGGCTGTCTCCCAGGTCCCCAGTGTATTATGATCATGTTGAGTACTGTAACAATTGGACTGAATCTGTGACACCATTAAAAGGTGCTGCAAGAAAATTGCCACCAGGAATCTTTCTCATCTGTGTAGATAGAGCCTGGTCTGCAGTTCCTCGAGAACCTGTAGGAGGTCCATGCTACTTTGGCAAATTGACACTGTTTGCTCCTAGCATTCATAAAGTTCTTGGATTGTCTCAGAAGACCTGACGAGCCAAATGCAGTGTGCTTCAACTAGGTGACAATTGTAAAGATCAGGTAATATTATGGAACCGTGCAGCTGTAATATCAGCATCATTTTTTACCCCAGGGGTTGCTTCAGCACAAGCTCTCACACAGTTGAAAACCTTCGCCTGCTGGACAGGAAAACAAATAATTATAACATCTAATATGTTAAGTGAGCTTGCCACGGATGTTAATGACATCCGTCATGCAGTTCTTCAAAACTGAGCCGCTATCGACTTCCTCCTTCTCGCTCAAGAGCATGGGTGCAACGAATTTGAAGGCATGTGTTGTATGAATTTATCAGACCATTCACAATCGATCCATACACAGCTATTGCAGCTGAGAAGCAACATGAAGAAACTTGTAGTTGTTGACACTGTTTGACAAATGGCTCAATTCATGTGGTCTCACTGGGCGGATCAAGGATTTCATCCATTTTAGTGTTGTGATTTTTGTTGTATTAAAGTTATTTTAGTTATTGTGCCTTGTTTGCTACAGTGCATGCAAAAAATGATTAGCCGTGCCTTTGAGTCAGTTTGGGTAGCCCAAAAAGAAAAAGGGGGAATTGTAGAAGGATATCTTAGGGAGAGGGGAAATGATTTGCTATGGAGGGAGATTTGAGCTATCCCAGGCTAGGCCTCAGATTCAGGCCTGCATAGCAGTAGATAGGCCTGTGGTGCAGCAAAAAATTAGATTAAGGTGTGCTTAGTGTTAATTAGTATAGTTATAGTGAGTTCACGGTGGCTGCCTTAAGGTTGGGATTGTTTGCATTCTTTTCTGTCTGAATACCAATTAGAAAGCACCTTTAACTGTAAACTCCCTGAAACTGTATTTAACCTGCCATTTCTAGACAATAAAGGGAGAATGCATGATATAACCACATTGGTCGGACTCTGCGTTGCTCTGTCCAGTTTCCCATGTAATAGGGGGTCTCAGATCCCGGGCTGGTAGCCATCCGAGAATTGCGGGTAAAGTCCTTTTCTCCAAGCCCCGTGCCAGAAGAAAGAATCAGGACGCGTCGATTCTTTTATCAGAGTTGTTTATTCTATCGTGTTCTTAAATATTTTTCCTTCAGCCGGCGTAGGTGTCACCTACACCGCAGCCGAAGGCTATCTGCCCGCCTCATGGGCGGCCGTAATCTTTTATACTAATTATTACGTCCCCTCTGTTTTCACTACTATACCAATATCTACTGCTTTTATTAAACTGTGCACTTTTACACTAAACCAATAAGAAAATGCCACCACCTCACCCAAAGATGGAGGACAAGAAGAAGAAGGAGAAAGAC
Organism: Acrocephalus scirpaceus scirpaceus; assembly: GCA_910950805.1. Lineage (NCBI taxonomy): Eukaryota > Metazoa > Chordata > Aves > Passeriformes > Sylviidae > Acrocephalus > Acrocephalus scirpaceus. The sequence continues at coordinate 2,525,760 of OU383795.1, read as the reverse complement.
AAGGGACACACCCAAATCCCTCCATCTTGTCTCCTTGAGCCCCCTTTGTGAACCCCCAAAATCCACATTAATACACAAAAATAAGTTATTTAATATCCTAATTACACACCTGTGACTTGTAATTCTTCATATAATGTTGGCAATTGCTCCCAGGGGCTAAAATCAAAGGCACTGGTGTTTTCATCACTGTTCCAGGGTCTCTGGACCCCCTCCTGGGGTCTCGGACCGCCCGGGACATCCAAAGGGATGTCTTGGGTTCCGACAGGGGGTACCCTGGCTTTAACCAGGTGCCTAAAGACAGACAGTTTCATGTAAGAATCTATGTAGAGTTTAAGTTCTTCTACTCAAAATCTCTACTTGTGCCCTTCCTTCCTATAAAGTAACAGAATCATAGAATCACAGAATAGTTTGGGTTGGAAGGGACCTGAAAGACCATCTAGTTAAAAACTCCTTGCCATGGGCTGGTGATGCCCTATCAGCTCTAAAATCACAAGCCAAACAAGATTAAAATAAAGCCAGGGGTCCGTGGGAGACTGGACAGAGCAATGCACGATACGACCAATATGGTTAATGCATGCATTCTGCTTTATTGCTACAAAATGGTTGGTTATATACAGTGGCATATAGTTTATACTAACAGGTGCTCTCTAATTGGCACTTGAACAGGAAGGAATGTAAACAACCTTAACTTTAAGGCTGTCATGGTAGAATTGCTAAAACTATACTAATTAATTCTAAGCATACCTTAATCTAATTTTCTACTGCGCCACAGCTCTACTCACTACTAACTAGGTCCAAATCTGAGGCCTAGGTCAGGATAGCTCAGGCCCTGTCCCATAGCAAATCATGCCCCTGCTCACTAAGAAATTCTTCTACAATTCCCCCTTTTTCTTTTTGGGCTATCCAAATTGAGTCAAGGGCACAGCTAATTAGTTTTCGCACACACTGCAGTAAGCAAGGCACAATAACTAAAATAACTACAATAGCTATGAAAATCATAATACTAAAACGAATGAAGTCTTTGATCCACCCAGTGAAACCCCATGAACTAAGCCACTTGTCAAACGGAGTGTCAACAACCACGAGCTTTTTCATGTTATCTCTTAGCTGTGACAGCTGTTTGTAGATCGATTGAGAATGGTCTGACAAGTTGATACAGCACATGCCGACAAACTCGTCGCACCCATGCCCTTGGGCGAGGAGGAGAAAGTCAATGGCAGCTCTGTTCTGAAGAACTGCATTGTGGATGTCGCTAACGTCCGCAGCAAGCTCACTTAGCATGTTGGATGTTATATTATTTGCTTTCCTGTCCAGCAGGCTAGGGTTTTCAGTTGCGTGAGAGCTTGCGCTGCAGCAACTCCTGGGGCAAAAAATGATGCTGATATCACAGCTGCACGGTTCCATAATATTACCTGATCTATACAATTACTGTCTAGTTGAAGGACACTGCATTTGACTTGTCGGGTCTTATGAGACAATCCAAGAACTTGATGAATGCTGGGAGCAAACAGTGTCAATTTGCCAAAATAGCATGGGCCACCTACAGCTCCTTGAGGCATTGCAGACCAGGCTCTGTCTCCACAAATGAGAAAGATTCCTGGTGGTAGTTTCTTTACAGTACCTTTTAACGGTGTTACGGATGCAGTCCAATTGTTGCAATATTCAGAATTATTGTAATACAATGGACATTTGGGAGACACCCAAGTGTTGCTACCTCTCAGCAATTTTTCTTTTATGATCAATAGATTTGAATTTAAAGCAAAGCAACCAAAGATTAAACAGTAATTGCCTGGCACAGAACCCATAAGGTCAAGTTCTTGGGGTCCAGTACCAGTGACTCTAAGATTTTGTGCAACGACAACAACTTTTGCTCCCAAAGCACTTTTTGGATTAATTGTGGCTTGAGTCAAAGCCTTGAAATCTGTCATGGAATTCACTGGGACTCCAATTAGGCAGGTACGAAAAGGATTAGATGGCGTGGTTAAGGACAAACAAAGTGAGTCTTGCCCAGTTCGATTGGCCCAAGTGACCCACATATTTTGTCTTGAGTCAATATCAAGCAATTCCGATACTCCTCTTGCTAAGACACTAATTACAATAATCACTCGAAATCCTAACATTCTGCTCAGCTTCTTTGACTGTCTCTTCTAATTCTACTTAGGGGGAAAACAGTAACTAGCTATTGCTTAACTAAAAACAACTTATCACTAAACCTATTCTTTCTAACTAAAACTGTTGTAATTATATGACTATTTTTCTGCTCTTTATAAAATTAGTTCTCAGCAGTCCCAGTGTTGTCACAAGACCCTCCAGGTAAGTCGCCGTCATCACTGTTGTTATCACTGTTAGCTGGTATCTCTGATTGAGGACACGCACGAGTGAATCTACTCGGCATGCAGACAGATCTTGATTTTCCTGTGGAAACACACATGTATCCAGGACCATTAAACAAAACAGGACTGGGTCCCTCCCATTTACCCGTCTGCATGTTCTTATGATAGACATAAAGTCCTGGGATCGCTTGTGGTCTTCCCTCCTTCACTGCATGGTGATGTATTACAACTGCAGGTTCCTCTCTTCCTTCTGCTAAGCACAAAAAGTTTAGAGTAAACAATACTTTAGACAATTGACTTACTACATCAGTTTCATCATTCTGCATTTGCTTTGCCAGGTATTCTTTTAGGGTACGATTGGCCCTTTCTACAATGGCTTGGCCTGTAGTGGAATGGGGGATTCTGGTGGTGTGCTTCACCCCCCACGTCTGCATAAATCTGGCAAGACGCCGACCGGCATAGGCAGGACCATTGTCGGTCTTGATCTCTACAGGCACACCCACCACAGCAAAGCAGACAAATAGGTGTCTTTCAACATGCAAGGATTTTTCCCCTGGTTCTGCTGTGGCCCAAATAAATTAAGAATAGGTATCTATTGTGACATGGAGATATTTCAGTCTCCCAAACTCTGGAACATGGGTTACATCCATCTGCCATAATTCTAAAGCTTTCAACCCTCTTGAGTTTGTGCCCAAACCATGGCCAGGCCCATGATGACTGCACTGAGGGCAGGCACGCACAATCCCTTGGGCATCATTCAAGGGAATCTGGAATTGTCAGTGTAGGGCCCTAGCGTTTTGGTGGAAAGTTTCATGACTGTTGCGAGCCCTCTCAAACTCATTCTGTGGAGGGACATGGACAATGCAGCTGACAGCAGCATCTTCCCGTGCGTTGCCTTCTCCTAAACCACTGTTGCATAGATGGCTCTGAATGTGCATGACACAAAAGACGTGCTGGCGCTGTCTCAGCACACTTCACAATTGCAGGAACAATTCTCCAAGGCGCTGATTTTGACTTGTTCTGATGAGCGCATCCTCAGTCTTCTGCACAATCCCAACTACATATAGAGAATCTGAAACAACATTGAGTGGTTCTTTGTCCCAGGTTTGGAACGCCCAACACACTGCTCTCAGTTTAAGGGTTTGAAGACTGTCTCCTGTTTCATTCTTGATTATGTGTTGTTTCCATTCTCCTCGCTGTTGCCAAACACACACAGCCTTCTTTGTTTTGCGACTGGCATCAGTAAAGACGGTTCTCCCATCAACAGGTTTCAAGGAACACAAGGGTCTTTCCAGCCACTGATGACGCTGAACCAATGTCCACATCGGGCCTTTTGGTTGTTGGTTGTGGATCACACCTGTGAACCCTAACAGTGCTTCTTGCAATGCAACAGATTGTCTCAGCTGCCATTCTAAATCTTCATTTTTCACAGGAATACTGATGTCTGCTGGCTCCTTTCCATCTATCTCTACAATTCTGTCTCTGCCTTTTCTTATCAAGGCAGCAAGAGCGTCTGTTCTGCTCATGACACGAGTCTTTGGTTACACAGGTAAAAACACCCACTCCAACAGGCCTGCTGTTGAGCCAAGCTTAGATCTGTGTTGTCCCTTTTTCTTTTGCCATTGAAGAACAATGGCAAGTGGACAGGCATCAGCGTTGGAAAGGAAAAGTGACAGTGGGAGATGTAGTACACAACAAGCGCTCCAACCATGTTGCAGCTTTTCTGACACTTGAGCTAAGGCTTTTTGTTGCTCGGGGGTGCACTCTCGGGGACTATTTGCATCATTGCCTTGAAGCCATGGCGCAAGTGGTTGTAAATCATCATTGGTGATCCCTACAATGGTGCGAACCCATTGCAGGTCTCCAAAGAGTCTCTGGGCATCATGCAAGGTGGAAATGTCGGCATGTAAGGTGATTTTCTGTGGCCGAATTTGTGCGCCTGTGATCAGTCAGCCTAAGTACTTCCAGGGAGCTGATCGCTGTATTTTTTCTGGTGCTACAATCAGTCCATGGCTTTTTAGCTGTGAAAACAACCAGTTTAAGTCTGTTTCTGCTAATGGCTGTTTGGTGGCAATGAGGATATCATCCATATAGTGATAGATCATTGCATTGGCAAAATGTTGTCTGATTGGTTGCAAAGCCCAATCAACAAACAATTGACACATTGTGGGAGAGTTGCGCATGCCCTGAGGCAAGACAGTCCATTCATATCGTTTTGTTGGAGCTGCTCTAGTGATGGATGGCACGGTGAAGGCAAAGCATTGAATGTCATGTGGATGAAGCGGGATGGTAAAGAAACAGTCTTTCAAGTGGATGACAACAATGTTCCACCCTTGAGGTAGCATAGTTGGTGCTGGCAGGCCGGGTTGCAAAGCACCCATTGCTTGCATTTGTTCATTGACCTTTCTTAGATCATGCAACAGTCTCCATTTTCCTGACTTTTTTGGGATAACAAAGATTTGTGTGTTCCATGGGCTCACAGATGGTCGAATGTGTCCAGCATCAAGTTGCTCTTGTACCAGTTGTTCAGCAATTTGCAGCTTTTCTTTAGTCATTGGCCACTGCTCAACCCAAACAGGGGTTTCAGTCAACCAGGTGATCTTCTGAATGGGCAGCTGCACTGCAGTGGCCGTCAGGGAAAATGCTGCTCAGTAGTTAGAGCCATGCCAAGTTGAGACAGCACGTCTCTGTCTATCAGTCCTAGAAGCATTTTGGGCAGAGACATGACGTAGGGTTGAGTCACGATAACATGATTATCTTCAATGATGATGCTGATGCGATCTCTACTTATCGAGGGAACTTTCATTCCACCCACTCCAACAACGTGGGTATGTGGAGCTTGCAGAGGCCAATCAGTCAGCCAGTGTATCTGATTGACAATAGAAATGTCCCCCCCCTGTGTCAAGCATTGGTTCCAGGGTGATGCAGTGGGAACCACACTGCAGCTGTACCTTTCTGTGTGGGCGGTTTGTCATGTCTATTGTGAAGAAGACATCATGGCCTGTTGACCCAAAGCCTCTATCTTCTCTTTGCTTGTCGGCTGGTTCTTGTGGCTGCTGACGATGTGGCAGGATATTTTCAAATGTTAGAATCTGAGCAATCTTGCTTCCTTTTGGGATTGTCACAGGTGTTTGCAGGGCATAAGCCATTATTTGTACTTGTCCGGTGTAATCGGCATCGATGACTCCAGGAATCACGATTACACCCTGTTTACTTGTGGAGGATCTTCCAAGCAACAAACCTCAAAGTAAAGAAATTGTACTATACATTGGACCATATACATTGGTTGGAATTAGGGCCACTTCTTTATCTTGCAAAGTGACCTCTACTGCTGTTGCCACATCCACGCCGAGGCTTCCCCATGTGGCGGGCTTGTTTTGGACCAGGAAGCCGGTCTTGGGGTCTTCTGGGTCAAGGCATTGATTTCTGTCCCTGCGCGTGAAGCCAGGGGGTCCTTGGGAGGCCAAAGCTGAGCAACACACAATCCAACCAGTATGGTTAATTGCAAGCATTCTCGTTTATTGCTACAAAATGGTGGGTTATATACAGGAGTACATAGTTTACACTAAAAGGTGTTTTTTAATTGGTACTAGATGAAAAAAGATTGTAAACAATCTTAGCTTTAAGGTCACCACCGTAAAATTGCTAAAACTACACCAATTAAATCTAAGCACACCTTAATCTAATTTCTAACTGCGCCAAAACTCTACTCACTACTAACGAGGCTCAAATCTGAGGCCTAATTCAGGCCCAAATCTGAGGCCTTGTCCTGGATAGCTCAGGCTACGTCCCATAGCAAATCATGTCCCTGCTCACTAAGAAATTCTTCTACAGGCGAGCTGCCTCGATGCACTGGCTCTGGGGTTTCCCAATTTGCGACAAGCTTCAGTGGCATGGGTGTCTAGACTGCATTTGTGACACCATACAGCTTTTCGAAAGACTCGTTTAAAATGGCCTGTTTCGACACACCGATAGCAAGAAATGTTCGGTGATGGCTTGCGATTGTTGTGAGGGCAGCTGCAGTGGTCTCTTGACAGAGCAGCTGCAATGATGTGTCCTTGTTGCTGCATTGCATCATGCATGGCCGCTGTGAATGCTGCTGCCTGATTGTTTTGCTCAGCTCTTGTAGCACGCACAAGCATTTCATCAACTGCACAGCCCTGGAGGAGAGAAGCTAAAATGGCTGTGGTACATGAGGGTGCATTCTCAAAAGCAAGAGAGCGAAATAGATGCTCTTGCAATTCTGATGGCAGATCTTGTGCATCTTTTATGGCAGCAGACAGCCTATCAATAAATTGTCCATAAGGTTCTGTGGCTCCTTGCTTGATGTTAGCAGATGGAGCAGGCTTCTTCTTGTCTGGAACTAAAAGCAGGGCTTGGTGGGCTAATGTTTGAGCGATTTGATGAATCTCGATGGGAAAAGTGAGCTGGACATTGTGGCATATGGTCCTTGCCCTGTTAGCATGTCAGGCTGGAGTGCATACAAAGGATCTCCTAATACTTGATGTCTGTTTGCTTCTTATACTGCTAAACGTTTCCATTCTCTTTCAAAAATGAGAAATTGTGAAGGGGTTAAGAGCAAAGACGCAATGCTTGAACAGTCAGCAGGACAAAGAACATCTGCAGTGAAGATGTATTGAATTATGTTTCTGGCTGCTTCTGATCTGATTCCATAGGTGGTAACTGTGTGCTTTGCTTGGCTTAATACTTTCCATTCGTGAGGTTCCCATCGAGCTTGGGCATTTTCTATAATCACTGGGCAGGCAATAGAATTTGCTATATCAAAGTCTCTATCCATCATGGCATCTTTCAATGCTTTTGACCATCGATTTGCAATTGGATTCTGTTGGGTAACTGGCAGTGCCATGCTGTCACGCTGAGACACGGAAGGAGCACGCTGGACACGCTCAGTCGCCCTAGGCAAAAAGGAGAAACTTTATTTACAGTTTCTACAATTTATAGACTCTCTAAAGTGAGAGTGGATTGGAGGATAACATCCCTCCTCTGAATCACACTGGCCAGGTGAACAGTCTGTCAATTTTCTCCTCCTCCAAGAAGGAATGTGAAAAACACATAGTGTTTTGGTAGAAAGTGTGGGAATTCTGACTCCAAGAATGTAAATATCAGAAGGCTTCGAAAATCAGGGCGATATCTCACCCTTTTTCCGTTAAAAAAGAAAAGGAAAAAAGAAAATGAACACTGTTTTAGGGTTCAGCCATGGAGGAACCATCAGAGTGATCACTTGCATAGTCTGCATCAGAGTCATCACTCAACGGTTCATCCGCTTGATGGCTTTCAGTTTGGTCACGGTTTCCATCTTGCCTGTTGGCCGGGTTCTGTCTCTAAGGTCGCAGGTCAGGACAGACACAGTTCGAGGGTACCCAGCGTGTCCCAGTATCTGTGGACACGCACGCATACCCACGCCCCAAAATGACTAGGTCGTAGGGACCTTCCCACTGTTTGGTGACTAGATTTTTCACTCGCACCTTTGCTCGAGGCTGATGTGTCTCGTCCAAACCCTGCAACGAAAGATGGTGATTCAAGATGACAGTGTTATTTGAGTTCTGTGGCACCGTAAGATGATTGATGGTGTACAAGGCCTTTGCCAACTGACTGTGCGGGGTTTCACCCTGCATTCGCCGTTTTTGTTTTTGTAGAACCCGCTTCAGAGTACCATGAGCGCGTTCTACAATAGCTTGACCAGTCGGAGAATGTGGGATACCAAACTTGTGTGAAACACCCCACAATTGCAGAAACTGCCGCACCTCCTGTGATGCGTAAGCAGGACCATTGTCGGTTTTCACAGCAGAAGGTATACCAAGAATGGAAAAGGCCTGCCTCCAATGGGCAATGACATCACGAATCTTTTCTCCAGTGTGAGCAGAAGCCCACATTGCAGAGGAGAATGTGTCCACTGTGACATGCATATACTTGAGCCGGCCAAACTCGACAACCTGGGTGACATCGGTCTGCCAAAGCTCCAAGACCCTAAGGCCTCTGGGGTTTACCCCTGCCGGCAAAGGTGCACCAAGGGCATGACAGTCGTCACATGACTCAACAATGTTTTGAGCCTCAGTCGCTGTCAACTGAAATTGCTTTTGCAGGGTATGTGCGTTCTGGTGGAAGAACTCATGTGATGCCTTGGCCTGCACGAGTACATCTGGCTGAGGTGCTACTCACGCTGGGTTAGCCAACTTGTCAGCCCTCGTGTTACCTTCCGCTCCAAACCCTGGCAAATTAGTGTGGCTCCTTGTATGCAGAACATAATATGGGTGAACCCGGGCCTGGATGGCACACCACAGGGCCTTCAGTAACTGAAACAAAGCAGGATTACTGACCTCCTTCAAAACTGAATAACCCAGTCTCTGTGTGATGTTGGCCACATAGGCGGAATCCGTGACCAAGTTGAAAGGTTCCTGGGAAAACTTCTCGAATGCCATGACCGCAGCCTTTAGCTCAACCAATTGGGCTGAACCATCCTCATGACCTTCCACAACCTGCCACTCTGCTCCATCCTTCCAGGTTACAATGGCCTTTCTTGTCTTTCCCGAACCGTCCGTGAAGACAGTGGGTCCTTGCACCGGTTCCTGGCTACATTTGGGCCGCAAAGAAATCTGTGTATTTTTCGCCACGTGCAGTAGCTTGTGGCTGGGCAGATGATAAACAACCTGCCCTGTGAAATGTTCAAGAGCACACTGCATAGTAACACTGTTTGCAAGGCTCCAGTCAAAATTTTCCCGATCATTTGGGATCACGATCTTTGCGGGGTCTGCTCCCATCAATTGCAAACACCGTTGCCGACATTTGATTATCAATCGAGCAACCAGCTCAGCTAAGGGAGTTGCCATCTTTTGCGGCTGGTGGGGCAGGAAGACCCATTCCAAGATGTGCAAGGAATCTGACCATTTGTCATTCCATTGGCCGATGATACCTGTAGGATGTAAATCTGGAGCAGTGATGAACACAGTGATATCAACGGAGGGGTCAATGCGGTACACTTGGCAAGCAGAAACAGCTTGCTGAACCTCCTCCAGGGCCTTACGTGCCTCAGGGGTCAATTCACGAGGTGACTTCAAATCGGTGTCTCCCTTTAAAAAATGATATAAAGGAGACAGTTGTGCATTGGTTAGTCCCAAATACGGACGCAACCACATGATGACGCCTACCAATTTCTGGGTGTATTTCAGTGTTTTCACTGAACGCACAAATTGCACCTCCTGGTGACGGATTGTCCGTTCCAGAATCTTGACCCCCAAATACTTCCAAGGAGGCTGTTGTTGAACCTTTTCTGGAGCCACTTGCAGCCCATGAGCGTGCAAAGCATCAATCAACTGAAGCTGTATCCTCAGCAGTTCATCCTGGGTGGGTGCAGCCACCAGAATGTCGTCCATGTAGTGATATACATGGGCGTTGGGAAACTGCCTGCGAACTCCAGACAAGGCACGGGCCACATACCATTGGCATATGGCGGGAGAATTCCGCATCCCTTGGGGCAAAACCGTCCATTGATACCTCTGTGCGGGCTCAGCATTGTTAATTGCTGGCACCGTGAAGGCAAATTTTTGTCTATCATCGGGATGTAAAGGGATTGTAAAGAAACAATCCTTCAGATCCACGATGAGGATCGGCCAATCCGCTGGAAGCATGGTAGGCGACGGCATGCCCGCCTGCAACGTTCCCATGCTTTCCATCATGGCATTCACTTTCCGGAGGTCTTGTAACAACCTCCATTTCCCAGACTTTTTTCTAATGCAGAAGACAGGAGTGTTCCAGGGACTGGTAGAAGGCTCCAGATGACCCTGGTCCAACTGCTCCTGCATTAGATTTCGAAGGGCAACGAGCTTTTCTTTAGGGAGGGGCCACTGATTTTCCCAGACAGGTTTGTCCACCAGCCACCGTAAAGGAGGCGTAGGACAGTCTGCGCCCTTCGTCGCAGTGGCCCCCATTAAAAATCCGTCCCGATGCGCACCCCCCACGCGGCCAGAACATCCCTCCCCCAGAGGTTAGCCTCGGTCGAAGTAACATGAGGCCGGACCACAGCTGATTGTCCCTCTGAATTTGTGACGACCACGGGCTGCTGGCTCACGTAGCACTGCTTCGTTCCTCCCAGTCCCGCAACAGACGTCTGCACTGGACTCAAGGGCCACTCAGGGGGCCAGGCAGCGAGCGAGAGGATCGTGATGTCAGCGCCGGAATCAATCAGTCCGCGGAGGCAAATTTCTGGAGGTGTTGCACCAGGGATGGACAGGGTACACGGCATTATGGGACGGTCGTCGGACAGGACAGCGGTCCAGTGCACTTGAGGCGATCCAGTGTACCCAAAGCCACCGTCTCCTCGCGACCGGTCAACTGCCCTGCAAACAGAGGACCTAAAAGGCACAAGTTGAGCAAGCCGTGTCCCTTTTGGGATAGTGACAGGGGGTTTTGATGTGGATACCATGGCACAAATTTGTCCCGTGAAATCCGCATCAATGAGTCCCATGTGCACAATGAGACCCTGAAGGGTGGTACTAGACCTCCCCATAAGGAGAGCACTCATACCATCACCCAAGGGGCCAAAGGCATCCAATGGGACCTTGTGCACGTCGCTGGTCTCTAACACAATCGTGTCTGCTGTGCAGACATCAACACCTGCTGAGCCGCGGGTGCTGGCTGTGAGTTGACTGAGCAGATCTCCATCGGCTCTGGGGCTTGGAGAGAGATTTTTTTCTGCGCGCGTCTCCCCTTCGCGCTTTGCTTCCCGTTTCCCGAGCCCAGCAAGGCCTGACCATTAACGTGAACAGTGGCCTTGCACGCATTTGACAGATGATTCGGTCTGCCACAGCGACCACAGAAACACAAGGGAATCGTGGACTTCTTTTGCTTCTTCCCCTGTTTCTCGCTGGCCTGCACAAACCTTTTCTGCTGCTGGCTGCCCTGGGGCACTGCCCAGACTGGCTGCACAGCAGGGGCCAGAGCAGGCTGCATGGCAGTGGCCATAGCAGCCAACTTACGACCTGAGGTGCGCAACCTTGCACAGGCTTGTGCCATCTGGGGGACAGAAGGATCCCCAGGAAGCGCCTCTATGACTGCTTTGCAGGCAGCGTTGCAGTTGTGCCTAACAAGGTGTTTGAGTAAATGCCTCCTTGTGTCAGGATCTGCCACCTGATTCTCCACTGCAGCAGTCAGCCTGCCCGCAAACTGCAGGAAGGGCTCATCAGCCCCCTGGACAGCTGCCACAAAGGATTCCTTCGGAGCCGCCATTTCAATGGTTTGGATGACTGCTGCCATGCCTGTTTCCTGGCACTGCTCAAGCACCAGGGGATCAAGGCCAGCTTGTCCATTAGGGCCAGCATAATTGCCTGTGCCCAGCAGCACATCAGTGCTGATCACATGCCTGGGGTCCTCCGGACCCCGCATGGTGTTCCACTGCACGGCCCTGACTGCTAAATCAGTCCATATGGACTCAAAGATCTCGTATTCCACAGGCTGAAAAAGAACACGAGCTATGCTTCGGATATCATAGGGTGTCAACAGGTCAGCAGCCAGTACACGAAGCATCTGCATGACCTGGTCAGACCCCAGACCATATTTGCCAGCCTGATCACGGAGCTCCATTGTAGCCTTCCAGGATAGAGGTTGATAAGTATTGTGGGTGACACCCCTAAGCACAGGGAAAGCCTGGAAGCCCCCCGATGAGACGGAAGCACCTGTTAAATCCCGTCCTGTGGACCCCACAGGCTCAGGGTCAGGTGCCTGACCGGGGGCCAGCTCGACACCACCTGACATCGCGTCGCTCGCACCCGCAGAGAAGGGGAGCGCTGGGCCCAGGCCAGCTCCAGCCGAACCCACGCCCACAGAGGAACCAGCACCTCCGGCCACATCACGGGCACGGGTCCCCGCAGCAGCCCGCGAGCGTCCCGGCGCAGACGGGAAGGGCGCAGCTGCGGGCACCGCCCCCCGTGGCGCGAGGGGGGAACGGGGCGCAGAGAGGGGCGCGGCTCGCTGAGCCAGGTCACCACCCCGCGCCATGACCGGGGGCAGCAGCGGGGGTGGCGCAGGCAGCTGCGCAGCCTTGCCCAAGCCCAAGGACGTCCCCGCGCCGAAAACACCACCCCCCGTCGCACCCGGGGGGGGCAGCGCGGGGAAGGGGGGGTCTGGAACCGCCCCTAAGAGGACCCCTTTTGCAGCTCGGAGACCCATCGCAGGCAACGCCCCCCCCTCTAGGTGCGGGGCGGGGCCTGACAGGCCGGTCAGCACCCCATCAGGCTGCAGGGAGGCAGGGGGGGTTGGTGTAGGTCCTGTCGGGACCGCTTTTTCCGGCCCCCAGAGGATGGGTCGTAGAAACACCACAATTCGGGCAGAGCGTTGTTGCAGAGTCCTGCCCAAGGAGAGGCAGAGACCGATCCTGGGACTCCTCCCCACCCCCGAACGCCGGGAGGGCGCTCCGCCGCTTTTGCGGCGCGGGAAGGGGCGGGGCCAGCTTCGCCGGCCTCACGGAGCCTCTAGCAGGCTGCGGGGCGCCAACCACGCCCTGCCTGGGGGCCCGAGGGCTGCGCTCTGAGACAGAAACGTCTCCCTTCACAGCGCCGCGGGAGGGAGAGGAGGGCTCTGCCTCCTGCCGCGGCTCAAAATCCCCCCCCCGCCTCTGAAAGGACCTTGGCTTCCCCCTCGCTCCCTCCATCCTCTGGGACGGGAGAACCTCGTTGGGAGCCAAGCTCTCGAACAGAACCTTGGGGGCTAGAGCATTCAGACCAGTGGAAAGAACCGTTAAACCTCTTCCAGTGCATCAGAAGCTATGGGATCTCGACATCACAGTCAATGGAGAGGGCCTCAAAAAGGTGTTCACCAAGCAGGGACCATGCCTCCCTGGAGAAAGCCTCCTTGGGATCTGAAAAAAACCCTTGGCCTCTTGCCCATAGGAAGAGCTCCTCAAAGCCACCCTGGGAGACAGAAACCTGTCTCCTTTCCAGCAAATCTCTCCAGATATCCAGGACCACTGAGTCCTCCACCGAAGACACAAGGGTTGGTATGTTTCCAAAAGCTGCAGGCAAAGTGCCAAGCGGCCACTACACATGCAGGGAGGAGGGGGGGTTTAAAATCACCGATCTCACCCAAAGTGCCTCACACTCCGATGAGCACCAGACGCTGTTCTCACGAGGGGTCACCAATTTTCACGCTGAAACACGGAAGGAGCACGCTGGACACGCTCAGTCGCCCAAGGCAAAAAAGAGAAACTTTATTTACAGTTTCTACAATTTATAGACTCTCTAAAGTGAGAGTGGATTGGAGGATAACATCCCTCCTCTGAATCACACTGGCCAGGTGAACAGTCTGTCAATTTTCTCCTCCTCCAAGAAGGAATGCGAAAAACACATAGTGTTTTGGTAGAAAGTGTGGGAATTCTGTCTCCAAGTATGTAAATATTAGAAGGCTTTTGAAAATCAGGGCGACACCATGCGATTCTCTTTTGGACTCTGTCAGGTAGATAGTTTTGTGAGTTTCTCAACTGTCTGTTGCAGTTCGTGTGCATGCTGCGGTTTTTTCTTCCGCCGTGTGCTGGGAAAATCAGGGCTGGGGCTTTCATGGTCTGAATCAAAATCAGAATCGGAGGGCAGTGGGCACTGGGCTGCTGCAGGTCGGTGTGTCTTTTCAGCAAGCCACGCCGCGGCCGCGGGATTGGCAGCAGTGGCAGAGGATGCTGTGGCGGAAGCGGGCATGGGCGGCGCCATGTTTGTTTTGGTCGCGTGGGCTGACTGTGCCTGTGTTGCCACCTTGTCTTCCGGTGGGGGGGAATACCATGCGGTTCTACCTTCATCACCGCCCCGGTCACCGCCTCCCTGTGTCGTCTCCTGATCCAGCCTCGCTCTGCTCTCAGTCTCGCCTGCTGTCTCATCCTTTACCACGCCCCCAGACTGTGGCGGCTGCCGGGCTTCCTGATCAGCCTCAGTTTGTCTGTACACTGGCAGGGACACTTCCGGAGCCTTAACTACACGGTCCTGGACAGAGTTTACAGCGTCTTTGAGACTAGAACAGACGGGCGCTGCATTTCCCCTCACGGGGCGGGTTGAATTGATGCTGAAAAACCTCGCTATTTTAGAGGATTTTTACATTTCTTTTGGTTCTTTCAGCCCCCCCGCTCCACTCTCAATCTCCCCTGCACCACTCTCAAGAGCTTGGATCACAGCTTCAGCAGCTTTCCGCTCGGCAGACAAGGCTTCTAAGGTGGATACGATCTTTTTCCAAACAGTGCCAAGTTCAGGCACTATCTTTCCTTCCTTCCCTCCAGCAATGACAGAGCGCCAAAGCAGCTTCCCAATTTCTCTCCACTCAGCTTCACGGAAAACGAGCGAAGGTTTGCTTAACTTTCCTTTCTTTCTGGCCCACAGGGTCAACTGCTCTAATTCACTTTCTTTAAGTTTTTCGCACCTCTTTGAGACACTATTAGCGAGAAGGTGCGTGGCCGCATGGAATTCTGACTCCATCTTTTTTAGTTTTCATTCCTCTTTCCACGGGCTGCTTATCTCTCTTCTCTCCACTGCGTGCCGCTGTTTCTCCCTGGGTGAAACTGAGCAAGCCACGCTTCCAGTCTCCCAGCTCTGAGGTCTCTCGTCTCAGGAGGTTCCGCTCGCGGTCCGGGGATGCTCGGCCCCGAACTCGGGCAGGCTCGGAGACAAGCTCAGAGACTTCCGAGCTCTCTTTCAAGCTCTCACCACATTCAAGTGAAAATAAAACCGTATTTAAACAAAAATAAAACCGTATTTAAACGACTCTGCATTTAAGCATGAAAAAACTTTTTCCACATTTAACTGCAAATTCTGCATGCACAAATTCTGCATTTAAGCTGCATTAAAGCGAAAAAGAGTCCCTGTTGGGGCGCCAGATAAAGCCAGGGGTTCGTGGGAGACTGGATGGAGCAATGCAAGATATGACCAATTTGGTTAATGCATGCATTCTGCTTTATTGCTACAAAATGATTGGTTATATACAGGGGCATATAGTTTACACTAACAGGTGCTCTCTAATTGGCACTTGAACAGAAAGGAATGTAAACAATCTTAATTTTAAGGCCGTCAAGGTAGAATTGCTAAAACTATACTAATTAATTCTAAGCATACCTTAATCTAATTTTCTACTGCGCCACAGCTCTACTCACTACTAACTAGGCCCAAATCTGAGGCCTATCTCAAGATAGCTCAGGCCCTATCCCATAGCAAATCATGCCCCTGCTCACTAAGAATTTCTTCTACATTAAAAAGATAAAAGCGGTTTCTATTTATTGAATGATCCTTCAGGTGCGCTTATGATGAAATCCACGTGATATAGGGCTTTGGCACTTTTATAATGTTTAGCAAATTAGCATAATTGACAAGAATCCCCAATTAGAGGTACAGTTAATGAACTGTTTGCCCTCTTGGTTTGACCTCCTACTGAAGCCTACCCCCTTTCTTCTAGCCTCACATTGTTTATGTCTAACTACATGGGAAAATAGAATGGCCTTGGCTTACTGAAGAAGCAAGATTAGAATAGGATTCCAGGAATGTGTTTGTCTAACAAAGCACTGGAAAAGTATTGAAGTAAGTTAAGAAATTATATAACTATACAATAATAGTCTACAGAGCTAAGAATATGTAAAAAATACATAGAAAGCAAAAATCTTTTGGCATCACAGGGATACCTTCCACTAGACCAGGCTGCTTAAAGCCCCATCCAACCTGGCCTTGAACACTTGCAGGGATGAGGCATCCATAGCCTCTCTTGGCAATCTCTGTTAGGGCCTCATCACCCTCATAATAAAGAATTTCTCCCTTATATCTATCTTGAATCTACCTTCTTTTATTTCAAAAGAATTACCCCCTGTTCTGGTCCAGAAAGAAAATCTCTTTAATAACTCTTGTTACAGGACACTATTCCATCTTCTAGAGCCTCTGCATGTAACTGCATCTCATCTGTTGTCTGTTGCTATCTGTTGTTAATTACAACCCACAAGCTGCTGCAGGAAAGGCTGAGAAATTATTCAGCTTGGCTGGGCTAGAACTGCAGTTGCAGTTCTGCGTAGCACTGAGGGGACTAAACCCAGGTGATGGCACAGTGAAAACAGCCATGGAAGAGGACCAGGGAACAAGAAAACTCTTGCACTGTTGATCACTGTTCCTAGAAGGGTTTATTTTCCTTTTTCCATTTCTCTTTGAAGAATTAAGTCTCAGAATCACAATATATATTATTGTATTAATATAATATTAATATATTTACATATATACAATTAAATTGTTGTTATTACCTAGTATATGTCTCCTGGCTGGGTAGATAGGACCTTGTTATCTGAACATTTCAGTTAATTCTCAAAACTGGTTTAGTATAACTAAAACACTCTGCAGACTTTTGCAGAATGCTGGCCTGCATAACAGTATTATTGAATAGCTTTTCTGTAGTAGCTATAGTAACTCCAGAATAAGTTGATTTCATTCCAGTGTAATTGTTTAACTTTGTAAAAAAAGCAAATACTCAGAAATGAAGTGACTCTATCTAGAATGCAGCTTCCAGAAGGTAACTGGAAGAGTTTTCAAGGATGGAGGGGACAGACATTGTAATATCCATGTAAATATTAGTCTCCACATAGACAACAGCTTGGGAATAGGAGTGTTCCATGCTAGCCCATCCTTCATCTTCATCTTGGCCAATGTGTCTGTTGGGTTTGACACTGGCTAAATGCCAGTGCACACACGAAAAAATCATTCACTCATTTTCCTCTGCTATAGTTGAGCAGAGGAGGGGGAAAGAACACTTAAAAAGGGATTCATGAATTGAGGTAAGGACTGGGAAGAAACACTAAGGGCAAAACAGGCTCAAAACTTAAAAGATAGAAAGAAAAATTTATTAACAAAATTAAAAGAGGATAATAACTAAAATAAACCTTTAGAACACTTCCCCCCCCTCCCCCGCTGTTAGAGGGATTCATGAATTGAGGTAAGGACTGGGAAGAAACACTAAGGGCAAAACAGGCTCAAAACTTAAAAGATAGAAAAATTTATTAACAAAATTAAAAGAGGATAATAACTAAAATAAACCTTTAGAACACTTCCCCCCCCTCCCCCGCTGTTCTTTCCTTCCCACTGACAGTGCAGGAAGACAAAACATGGGAGTTTTATTCAGTTTGTCATTTCTAAAAATCTTTTTTTACATCACTTAGGGAGTTATGCCATGGGATCAGAAATCCAGAGATAGGAAAAATTGAAGGTCCATTTCAACTAATAACCTGGGGCCAAGGATATGCTTGTGTCTCCACAGGTTCTGGTCCAAAGTGAATTCCTTCGAGAAACATGAAGCCCTATCGACCCCAGACACATGCAGACAACTCTAAGAACAGAGAAGCGAGCACACAGACATGAACGGCAGTCTCGACAAACATCTCTTGTCCTACAAGCAGGAACTGTGAACTTTGGGTGTGGGAATTGTTGATATCTTAGAGTCTGGTTGTCAAGAGCGTGGTGTGGATCGTGTCAAAATTTTGTACGAGTGTCCTAGTTTAGGGCAAATTTGGGAGGAAACCTCTGAATGGGATTCCTGTGGAAAGCAAACCCAAATGGCCCCTCCTCCACAACCAGTCTGGGAAAAGGAACTTCCTCAGAGAAAAGTGGAAAAAACTATTTATTTAACAAACAAAATGCCCACAAGCACAAAGAATGAATAATATGAAACAATAAAACCTTTTGTTGCTCTGAAGTGAGATGGTAAACTCAGAAACTCTCTGCAGTGCGCAGTTCAGCTCTCTCAGTCTCCTATCAGACCTCAGGAGGTCCAGGCCCCGGTGGGCCGCAGGTGCAAGAGCTCTCGGTGCTCCTCTGGGTTTTTCAGTCTGGAGCAGGTTTAAACAGTCTCAAGGAAAAAAAAGAAACAACAAAAAATACCCCACACAAAAAAAAAAAAAAAAAAACAAAAAAAACTGTCAAGGGAACTTGTCTGCCCCAGCTAGCTAAAACTAAAAGCACAGGAGATCTCTGTCCAGTCTTTCCGAGACTCAGTCGAACACCCACAGGCCAGAGAAGAGAAGAATGCGTAGGAGTCAGGTAGTTTCTCAAAACAAACTGTGTGCTTCTTCTTTCCCTGTTTCACTCCAAGAATCAGTCTTAAAGGTACAGAACACAGTATACAGAACAGACAATTGGGGACACAAGCATCATAAAGTCACCCTAGGACAACAAGGTATAAGGCCATTGAAATTTAAATTGAATCAGGCTACGAGAAACCAAAGAAAAACATTAAATCAGATCAGGTACTATACTTGTCCCTACTGTACAGCCAACTGCCAGCAGAAGAAACACACTATGCTCTTTTCACTGATGATTCCTGTCGCATTGTAGGGATGAACCAGAAGTGCAAAGCAGCCATATGGAGCCCCACATGACAGGTTGCACAAGCTACTGAAGGAGAAGGTGGATCAAGTGAACTTGTTGAACTCAAAGCTGTTTAGCTGGCCCTGGACATTGCTGAAAGAAAGAAGTGGCCAAAGCTGTACCTCTGTACTGATTTATGGATGGTAGCCAATGCTCTGTGGGATTGACTGGCCAGGTAGAGAAATGTCAACAGAGAGCATAGGGGAAAACCAATCTGGGCTGCTGAAGAGTGGAAAGTCATTTCCACGCGGGTAGAGAAGCTACCTGTGAAAGTCCATCATATAGATGCCCATGTCCCCAAGAGTTGGGGTAATGAGAAGCACCGAAACAACAAACAGGGAGATGAGGCTGCAGAGATAGAGATGGACTTAGATTGGCAACAGAAGGGAGAGTTGTTTCTAGCTCAATGGGCCCATGATGCCTCCGGTCATCAAGGCAGAGATGCCACCTATAAGTGGGCATGAGATCAAGGGGTGGATTTAACCATGGAAAGTATTTCTCAGGTTATCCATGACTGTGAGACGTGTGCTGCAAT
>OU383795.1:2381727-2506421 GCA_910950805.1 Acrocephalus scirpaceus scirpaceus | reverse complement strand
AAATTAGATTAAGGTATGCTTAATGCTAATTACTATAGTTATAGCAACTCTACTGTGACGGCCTTAAAGTTGATATTGTTTACATTCCTTTCTGTCCGAATGCCAATTAGAGAGCACCTGTTACTATAAACTATATGAAACTGTATTTAACTGACCATCTTGTGACAATAAACTAGAATGCATGCATTAGCCATATTGGTTGTATCGTGCATTGCTCTGTCCAGTCTCCTATATCTATATTCAGAGCCCTGGCTTCAGGTGGGAATCTTCCCACTTTACTCCCAGGAACTGGATCTCTTGAGCAGGTCCCTTAACTTTGCTCTTCTTGATAGTGAAACCGGCTTTCAGGAGAATCTGGATGATTTTCTTTCCTTTCTCAAACACTTAAGCTGTAGTGTTCCCCCACACAATGATCATCAATGTACTGCAGATGTTCTGGAGCCTCATCCTTTTCAAATGCAGTCTGAATCAGTCCATGGCAGATGGTGGGGCTGTGTTTCCACCCCTGGGGCAGTCGGCTCCAGGTGTACTGCACTCCCCTCCACGTGAAGGCAAACTGAGGCCTGCATTCTGCTGCCAAAGGAATGGAGAAAAATGCATTGGAAATGTCAATTGTGGTGTACCACTTCTCTGCCTTGGACTCCAGCTCGTACTGGAGCTTTAAAATGTCTGGCACAGCAGCGCTCATCAGTGGTCACCTCATTCAAGGCACGAAAGTCCACAGTCAATCTCCATTCTCCTTCAGATTTGCGCACAGGCCAGATGGGGCTGTTGAAAAGTGAGTGTGTTTTGCTGACCATCCCTTGGCTCTCCAGCACACAGATCATCTTATGGATGGGAATCACAGCATCTCGAGTTGTTCTGTACTGTCAGAAATGCACTGTCAAAGTGGCAATTGGCACTTGTTGCTCTTCCCCCTTCAGAAGACCTACCGCAGATGGGTTTTCTGATAGTCCAGGCAAAATGTTCAATTGCTTAACACCCTCTGTCTCCACAGCTATCCCAAATGCCCACCTGAGTCCCTTTGGGTCTTTGAAATACTCATTTCAGAGGAAGTCTATGCCCAAAATGCATGGGGCCTTTGGGCCAGTCACAATAGTGTGTTTCTTCCACTCATTTCCAGTCAGGCTCACATCAGCTTCCACCAAACTAAAATAATGTGATCTCCCTGTCACACTAGCAATAGAAACAGATTCTGCCCCCACATGTCTTGATGGGATTAGTGTGCACTGCGCACCAGTGTCGACCAAGGCCTAATATTTTTGGGTTCAGATGTGCCAGGCCAATGAATCCACACAGTCTAAAAAACACGGTTTTCCCTAGCCTCTACCTGGCTAGAGGCAGGGCCTCTCTAAGCCTGGTTATCCTTCTTTTCCTGGGTAATTGGAGCTGCTTCCTTTTTGGTGGAACTTCCTCTCTGAGTTTTGCCTTCCCACAATTCATGCATCCGTTGTGCCAGAGCAGTAGTAGATTTTCCATCCCATCTCCTTATGTCTTCCCCACAATCATGCAGGAGGAACCACAGCTCAGATCATGGGGTGCCCCTTTTCTCCCTCTCTGGGGTACATCTGCCTTTGGTACCAGAACCTCTGATCTGTACTGCAGAGACTTGGTGAAAGCCCTGTTTCATCTCTCTAGTCTCCTCTCTGAGTGGATTGTGATTCTCCTCTATCTTACCTTCTAATTTCTGCAGACGTGTTTCCAGAGCTGCGATTCTTGCATGTGTTGGACCATGCACAGCATCTGCATATGCTTGGAGCTTCTTTGCCATATCAAACACGGTCTCCTCCCTTTCATCCCACTTCATTATTGCTAAAGCAGAAACATATTCTTGTGGCCCAAGTCATACAAGTTTTCACCACATCACAGATGTACATGGTACCAAGCCTGGATTCTAAGTTGTTAGGTCATCTGAGAAGACAATCTCTGCCACTGCCATTTTTCTCAAGCATTGAATCTCTTGTTCTATGGTCTTCCACTGGGTTTGCTGCATATAGAGATCATCTGCACACAGATATCTTTGTGCCACATTTCCCAGGACCCGTGCCCAGAGACTGTGAGGGTTATCCCCCCTCATCATTTCTTGGTAGATAACCAGATCATGTGACAGGGATCCCAAATTGCCATCCAGAATTGTAGCCTTTCTTGCAGAATTCCAAAGACGGACTAACCAATTATAAATTCACCAGGTCGTCAAGTGCAATAGTTTCTTAGGCCGGGAAGATCCTTCAGGTAAAGAGACTCAATAGTGGCTTCTGATCTAGTACCAGTTGGTTTGGCTTCTGATTTTATGTCAGGAGGCATTGAGGGTCCTACTTCTGCATCATCATCATCATCCACTTCTCGACTGGTCTTGTCTGTGCACTTTCTGCTTCTTGTGCTGGTAGCAACAGCCATTGGTTGAGGCTTACTGTCTGGTTCAGCTGCTGGCTTAGGCTCACTGTCTTCTTTAGCTACTGGCTTAGCTACAACCTGAGTAGCTGGGGTGTTGGCTGCAGCCTGAGTAAATGGGGTAGCTGCTGATTTATGTCTCTGCCCCCCTGCCTCTATCTGCTGCCCTACAGTATCTAGCAGTGTGCGATAAGCATATGCCAGGGCCCATCTTATTGCAATGAGCTTTTCCTCCTTGGACTCATCCTGGCACTTCTCTTTCAAGTATCTCAGCACTCTGCTCCTGAGGTACCTTTGGAGCACCTAATCTTTCTATTATGTCCCAATTCTTTTCTTCAGCTGCTTTCTTCCTAACGAATTCCCAAAACTTCTGAGGCTGTCGAGGAAGCACGGTTACTTGGCATGGTGGTAAAGTCCATGGGGCAGTAGGGCTGGATCTGTTAGAAGATGGACTATCAACAGCTCCCTGCCCCAACTCAGGCATTACTGTGGGTGACTCTTGACCTGTTTCGCTGTCACTGTTAGGCAATGGAGGATATGACCTTGTAAATTGCTCATGCAGCTCAGAGGGAAACAGGGGTGCAGACGGCTGGGTCTCTCTCTCTGCTAAAGTCATTTCAGCCAGCTGACGTTGGGGGGTAGTATACATAGGTGCCATTTCGAGCTGCTGTGCAGTTGTTAGATAAAGAGGTTTGGAGAACTGATAAGAAAGTGCTTTGGCAGTCTGCCAGGAAGCCTTGGCAGCTTTCCCAGAAGCTTTGGCAGCTTTCCCAGAAGCTTTGGCACCCAGCCCAGAAGCTTTGGCAGCTTTCCCAGAAACTTCCATAGCAACCGCACCTGAAGCAGTTTCCCCCTCGGATTCTGCCTCTGTCTCAACCCCCCGTCCATCTCCATTATTGACTCTGAGTCCGTTACCGAGCACAACCCTTCGTCTGTGTCTTGCCCCCTTTGTTCCCACTCTGTTTCCTCACGCTGTGCTTTCCACTCCTTCAATGCCTCAAAAAGGGATCTCCAGGTAACCGCTAGATCAACAACCGTTTTATCTCCCGCTCAGATGACTTCCCAAAGTCTGTCCCCGACTTTTTTCCACGCCTTAACACTGAATGCTGTATTAGGATCAGTGCCAAAGTCCTGGGATTTAGCCCACAGCAATATACTACGAAGGGCATAATCTGAAGTATTAATCCCTTTATTTCTCAACAAAGCTTTCCATGTAACTGAAACAATTTCTTCCTCCTTAAACAGATTGTTTTCCTTTTTTCTTTCTTTTTTTTTTTTTTTTTATTTTAATTCTAGTTGGTGACTCGCCTGCTTCCAGGTGTCTTGATAGGAGGGAATCAGGTCTGGACCTCCCTGTGGCTTCCACACGCCACTCTCAGCTTCACCAACGCCGCCTCTCCCACTCTCTTCCCAGTGGGTCAATGTTGCCAGTCAGTAGGACCTCGTATGGGTCCACAGGCTGTTATATCCTCGGTGGTCACCAGATGTCGCTGTCGAGGCCGTCACGACACAAAGCAGAGACCACAAGCAGTCTCAAGTGGCAACTGTTTATTATCAAACATGGCTGATCTTTAATACACTTTCCAGTTGTTTATACTTCTTCTACCCCAACTATTGGCCACAATAAATCAACATAACCCTATTGGTGAAACGTGACAGTAACTTCTAAAAATACTTCATCCAGCTGCAAACTTCTTATATTTCTTCTGTTCTCTTCTTCTCTTGGTCTCCTTAGTAACAGCCTTGAAAAAGGCTCCTTATCTTCTTGTTTCTCAGCTTCTTCTTGTTTCTCAGCTTCTTTAGCTAGCCAGGCCCACTGGTAACTCCTTCCACATAGCTGGAATGGCAGGGATGTCCCGGCAGGGCAAAGCCTCAAAGCAGGGTCGAAGAAGCGGCGGCAGTGGGACAGGGTGGGGGGGGGGGGGGGGGGGGGAAGGTGAGCTCAGAATTCCTGGGCACATGAGCAGATGGTGGTAGATTTCCCAGGACTGGACTTGGTGGTGACAGTGAACTCCTACAGCAGCAGGCAACAGCCTGGCCGTCCTCTCTCCAATGCCGAGAGCAAGAGACAGGGTAGTTGCCCCCCACCAGTCCTTTACCTGCCCCCAAACCTCACGGTATCTTTTCCCCTCTGAGAGAAACACTCCCAGAGACCAAAAAAAGGTGTAGCCCGGTGCCACACTCTCCTTTGGCCACTTCTTTGTTTTCCTCAAGTGCCCATAAGCACTCAGTAGTTAGTTTCCTGGCAACTTATGGCAAAATATTCTGTAAGAAAAAACCAAATCTAACCCCCAACATGACTCTACTGAGCCAACCCTGGGAGGGGTCTGGACAAGGTGTTTTTCATCTGTCTTGAGAGATATTAGTTGTTTAGCTTAAATAAGTACATTTTAAGTAGAATGAGTTACATGGAGTTATAATAATGTGTGGTTGAGTATGCTGTTTGCTTAGCTTTTCTTGCTTTGCATGGAGATAGATTTGTTGAAGCCTTTGCCTGCAATCTGGGAACTTACACATAGAGTTAATGGAGTTCATTTTCTTAGTAATTTTCGTAGTAGCTGTACAGTAATGTGTTGTCACAATAGGACACGAAATGACAACACGGAGACTGGAGCTTTTCAGCAAAGACTAGGAGAACCCTGAAGAAGGGCAGTGTTTTTTAAAACTTCATCATTTATAGTTTTACAAAAATGACTGCAGATTGGAGGGTGGAATCTCCACCTCTCAACCACGTTGGTCAAACAGACTATTACTCAGGATTCTCTTCCTAATACAAAATGTGTAAACAATGATAGTAGTTGTAAAAACAAAGGATTGTTTATGTGAAAGAAGCATGAAAATTGAGAACTCTGACTCTAATATGAGAACAATCAGAAGGCTAGAAAAATCAGGGCGACAATGTGTTTTTTCTTTAGTATGAGAAGACTATTGATAACACACTGATGATTTGGCTGTTGCTAAGTAATGTTTATCCTAAGTCTAAGGCAGTTTTTAGTTTTCCATGCTCTACTGGTAAGCAGGTTCACCAGAAGCATAAAGCAGAAGGAAACTACAGTCTTCAGCAGTAGCTGCAACTCCACTAGATAAGAGCAGTTAATGGCTTGCCTGCATGGACAGAGAGAACCCAAAAAGGTGTCAGCAGACCTCAGACCAAAAATTACTATTGGACCAAGAGGCACATGAAAGGTGTGTGAAGAGCTCATGAGGTGCATAAGTCATAAGGGTATAATTGCCCAGGGATGCCTTTCTCCTGGGTCCTTCTCCAACGGCACCCAACTGAAGCTGACCTGCTGCTGTACTACTCTACAAAATTTTTTTTATAAATCCAACATCTGAGACTCTGCTGTGGGAAACCTAGAGTCGAGTCTGAAGAAGGAGGAAGTATGCTTGTCTTGGTTTGAAAGACAGGTGCCTCCCAAGGAAGGTGGGAACCTCCCTTGTGTTATAAATGACAATTTCCCCAATATTTTTCGGTTAAGAAATTTATTGGAAAAATGACAAAGCGAAAAATTGAGTAAAGCCACAATCAACGGACAGTTCTGACCCCAGGAATCAGAACTGGGTGAACCAAAAAAATTGTGGAGCACAGATTTGGCAATCTGTGCCCCTGCCCTGGTTCACGCCTGACCATCTTTCGGGGGTCAATTTTATAAGGAAAATCTGCCTCGCGGCTACATTATTGTCCAGTTCTTTCTTTGAACATGCAGATGTGATTACAGTCCACTGTGTGTCTGTAAAGTAGAATTCTGGTAAATTCGATCTCGTCTCTGAATTTGTCCATGAATTATTCCTGAGGTTCTTGTCCAATAAACATATCTTGAATCTCTGGCTCCTCCAAATTCCTGGAAGGTGGAATGATTGGATTTCCTGCCCGTTGAGTGGATTGAATGAGTTCTGATGGGTACTTGTGATCATTATCTTGGGTGGTGGTTCCTGTCTTTAATGTTATCAGTTTCTCCCCGGTAGTGATCCGCCCTTCATTGAAGTGGAGATGTGTTCCTCATTGTATTGCCAGGGAAGTCAGGCATGCCAGCTGCCAGCTTCTCCAGCATTGAATTTTGTACATGGGGGTACCTTTGGATACACTTTTAATTCATACAAAATAACATCTCTTAATAAGGAAAAACTCGAATTAAACGGCATATTTATAACACTTGGAATGGAAAATATGACCCCTTACCCTCCAAATTATTATAACTTTTAAATTAAGGGGTTTTCAGGCAAAGATATGGGAAAAGGAATAACAGTTCTTTGCTAGAATATATATGTAAAAAACAAGGCAAACAAACAACAGCAGCAGCAACAAACAAAAAAACCAGAAACCCAATAGCAGCCTTCTTTTGGCTGTCAAGCCTTTTCCTCTTTGGTGTAGTTATGGCCACAGCAGGCAGGGGTGCTGTTGGCTCCTAGCTGGGCACGGTCGTGCAATGATTCTCCCACAGCTGCAGGGAGTGCTGTGGCATGAGCTCAGTTGTCTGTCCTCATGGTAATGGCGGCTCAGCCAGCAGGAGAGAGAGAAAAGGGGCTTCCTTTGCAAACTCATGGGAAGCAGCCCATCTCAGTGCCCCCCCCCAGTCATGAAATGGACTGTAGCAGGAAACTCAGAGCAGCAGGCTGGAACAGCGGAGCATACCCAGGGTGGCAAAAAAAGTGTAGCAAAAACTCTGAAGACATGCCAGGAGATGCAGGAGGTCTGGGCAGACACGAGGTGTCAGGTTAAAGTGTAGCAAAAAGCCCGAAGCAGTGGCGGAAAACAGCGGGTCTGGGCAGCAGCTGCTGGGGTCCCATAAGCAACCCAGAGATGCTCCCTCTGCAGGGAGCTTGGGGGTTGGGGCTCGGGGTCTCGGGTTTTCCCCTGAGGCACCTGAGCAGATGGTGAGGGTCCTTTCCAGTGAGATCGGGTGTTGAAAAGGTCCCAGTTCAATGGCCACTCTTATGAGCAACAGCTCACCCATGGTAAGAAGTAGTACAGGACAGAACTCCGTGGTGGCAGCGAATTCTCCCTGCAGCAGCAGCCCAGCACCAAGACCACGACCATCTCCCTTCTGATCCCAAGAGTGAGAGACGAGCAAGGGCCTAGCCCAGCCCCTCACCCACCAGCCAAAATCCCATGGTATCTCTGCATTTTCCAAGAGAAAACCTCCCAGCTAAGAGCCTGTAGCAAACTGCACCCCCTCCCCCATCTTGGCCCCTTCTTTTGTCTCTCTTAAGTATCCATCTGTTACGACCCGCTTTAAATAAGCTGAGTTTGTAGTGGTCTCAGAGTACAAAGGAGGCAAAGAGAATATTTTTTAACCAAAAACCAATACACTTTATTAATGTGCCCACAAAACTGATATGCAATAGTGAAAGAGAGTAGAGAGAAAGAAAATGATAAAGAGGGAGAGAAGGACAGAAAAAGAGATAGGAAAGGTAGGATATAGCTACCACATCAGAGACGGGGGCAGTCCTCATGGCTACTCCTTCGCCACTAGACCCTTCGCAGTCCACGTAGCAACTTTTCGCCAATAGACCCTTCGCAGTCCTTGTAGCGTTGCTACTGGGTCCATCGTCTTCTGTGGGGAGATCTCAGAGGGGTCTCATCCGAGGCTGAGATATATAGTTCTTTCAGAGGCGAAAGTCTGCCAGCCAAAGTGGGGGAGAAATCTCGTGAGTCTTGGCCCAATGCACAATGCGGGGGGGGGGGGGGGAGAACAGGGCAAGCTAGTCCCTGAGTGTAGCAGCGCGTTTTCTGTTTTTTATTTATTGTTAATATTAATTGTTTATGTAATGGTTTAGTCCATGTTCCCCCTATCCCTTCCCCCTAATGGTTTCCCCCTGCACTTGTCTGTGCAGCAGCTGTGCCTGTCAATCTCTGGAAAGGACTCTCCCCTTTTTCTGGAAAGATCGGGAGAAGTCAGTCCCTGATTGGAACAGGCTGGGAAATCCCGCACCCCTCGTTTTCTATTCGTTGTCTGTGTGCCATCCCCACTCCCCGATTGGTTTTCCTTCTTGTGTGCGCCCCTTTTCCTGGTCCCTTATAATCAATTACCCGGTCCCCATTACTCACTTCGTGGGCTTGCCTGCATGCTGTGCAGGTGCAGAGGGACAATAAAAGCCAACATGTAGCACAGCCACGAAGTCTCCTTTTCCTATCTTCGTCATAGCCTCAGCAACAGCTCTCGTGTAGCTCCTGACCCACTGGGGGGTGGTTGCCGGTCCGCCTGTGACTGCCTAACCAGAGCTGAAACGATTCCCAGCCAGGGCAGCCGGGACTCGCTGGAAGCCACTTTCCAGCAGGCAGAGGGAATCGATTCACCTGAGATGCATCTCAGGCACAGGTGGTCACTTTATTAATGTGACAGTACTCAGGGGCAGTGTAGCGTACTGTGACTACCATTGTTTCACCCGGACGTATGTCCGGCAACTCTGTCCCCAAGCAAACACACCTGGGCGAAATGGCAATTCTGGTAGCAGTTACATCAGCTCTTGAGGTCTCCCCCTCGTTTCCCCCCAAAGTTTCCACGATGAAACGTGAGACAAAATTGAGGATTTTTGGGCTGACTCTCACACCACCCCATGGCTCACGGTTGTCGTCAGGAGAGCTCTGGCAGCAGGATTCAGTGTTGATGTGAGGTCTTCAGGACTTTATGCTCAGGTCATCTATCATTGGCAGCATATCCCAGAAAAGCAAAAGACAGAACAGAAGGAAAGCCAGAAAAGAGAGAAAAAGAGAGAGAAATACAAGAGAAAAGGGTGGACACCAATAATCAATGTCAATTGATCTCACAATTATAACAATTATATTAATTCAAAATTCTCACAATTTAAACTCAATTGCTTCAAACAACATATTAATTCAATTAATTAAAACAAATAACACCATTAAAACTAGATCAAAAATTCAAACATTTTAAACTTAATTAAAACAAATAACATGTTAATTAATACAAACAAATAACATCAAATCTAAATTCAAACAACTTTAAAACAAAATTTTAACTGATTAAAACAAAATCAAAATACCAAATAAAAATACTAAAAAAAGTTAAAATATACATCAAAGTCTTTTATCTCTAATCAAAATCCATTTGGTAATCCATAACTTTGGCTTATTTACACGGTTTGCCTTGTGTTAACATCTTTGCAGACGTCTATAGGAGAAGGTACATAAACTAAATTATGTGCATTCATGACTGAAGTTAATCATTTTAGCTGTTTCATCACTCTCCAATTCATGAAAAATAAAATTGCCAATAAAACAAAGCAAATCAAAACTAAAATCAAAAAAAAAAGATAAATTTCTTTTACATTGTGATGAACAGTTACCAAAATTTTCTGTCCATCCTTTTTAATCTTTTCTAAAATTTCTATTAGATCCTGGCAAAGTAACAATTGCTTCACCAGAGTAAGGTTCATACTTATAGCAGTAGGCCATAGCTTATGGATCAGTGTATAATTAAATTATAAAAAGTAATAAAAAATGACTAGAGCTAAATAAAAAAAAAATCACAACCTATAATTTTGGTAAAATTGCAAACACAAAAATTTAAATGATTTTTAGTGTCTAATATTTCATCACAAGCAGTTCTGTAGCAGGTGAAGTTTACTGTGGAGGTCTCCATTGTTCAGGTTAATGCTGGCAAACACCTGTGGACAACACTTGGCAGACATCCCACCTCAGCCAGGCCAGTCTGTGTTCCTTGGGGTTTCAGAGCCCCCCCCGTCCTTCCAAGGGTTCCGCTCTCTGTGTCCTTGGGGTTTCCTTGGAGATGATCGTGAGGCAAAGTGAGGGACCCTTCAGACAGTCTCTTACACCATCCTCCCAGTCTCTTAGGCAACAAGTAGGAGAAAAATTCCCTGAGAGAAAGAAAAAAAAAAAGTAAAAAATCCTAACCTCCAACAATGCCTGAGCGTGAGTGTGAGTGAGGAGTAGAAAGGGGCACCTGTCAGCTCGCTGCAGCTGCCTGCTTTGAAGGGACTCCAGTCCTGGCAGTTAAAGTTTTGGGTGGTGTGAACGAGTCTCCCTAAATGGTGTGAGAATGCTCAGGCAATAGCTTCTTTAACACTCTGGAGACCTTGATTTGTGTTCCTGCAGGCCATAGTGCCCCTGTGCTCCTCTGAGTTTCTGGAGACGGGCCTATGATGGGCTGATGGCCACCTGGGAGGAGCCTGGGACACTATTATTTGGGCTCCCTCTCCTGCTGTTGTCTTTCTGAGTTCCTCTGTGGGTGTGAAGATGAGCTTTAATGACAAAATCTGAACAGTGATATAATTGCTAGTTATGTTGGGGTTTCTGCACATATGAATTGCTTCTGTGCTGTATTCAGAGGAGGAAGTTAAATCAATTAATTTGTCTAGCACTGAGTGTTCCTGCAAAATTCGGAATGTATAATCATGGCATCATCCAGTCATTAAGGTTGGAAAATCTCGGATCCTGGGCTGGTAGCCATCCGAGAATTGCGGGTAAAGTCCTTTTCTCCAAGCCCCGTGCCAGAAGAAAGAGTCAGGATGCGTCGATTCCTTTATCAAAGTTGTTTATTCAATCGTGTTCCTAAATATTTTCTCTTCAGCTGGCGTAGGTGTCACCTACATCGCAGCCGAAGGCTATCTGTCCCGCTCATGGGCGGTCATAATCTTTTATACTAATTGTTACGTCTTAACTGTTTCTACTATTATACCAATGTCCACTACCTTTATTAAACTGTGCACCTTTACACTAAACCAATCAGAAAATGCCACCATCTCACCCAAAGATGGAGGACAAGAAGAAGAAGGAAGACAAGGGACACACCCAAATCCCTCCATCTTGTCTCCTTAAGCCTCCTTTGTGAACCCCTAAAATCCACATTAATACACAAAAATAAGTTACCTAATATCCTAATCACACACCCGTGACTTGCAATTCTTCATATAATGTTGGTAATCGCTCCCAAGGGCTAAAATCAAGGGCACTGGTGTTTTTATCACTGTACCAGGGTCTCCGGACCCCCTCCTGGGGTCTCGGACTGCCCGGGACATCTAAAGGGATGTCCTGGGTTCCGACAGGAAAAGACCATCAAGATCATCAAGTCCAACCTTTGAATGAATACCACCATGCCCACAAGATATCATAAAGTGCCACATCTACTTGTTTTTTGAACACTCTCAGGGATGGTGACTCTACCATTTCTCTGGGCAGCCTGTTCCAATGCTTATCCACTCCTGTGAAGAAATTTCTCCTAATATCCAACCTGAACCTCTCCTCACACAACTTGAGGCCATTTTCCCTTGTTCTATTGCTGGTTGCCTAGGAGAAGAGACTGACACCCACCTGGCTGAAACCTCCTTTCAGGAAGTTGTAGAGAGCAATAAGGTCTCCCCTGAGCCTCCTTTTCTCCAGGCTAAACCACAGCTCCTTTGGCTGCTCCTCATAGGACATGTTCCAGACCTTCCACCAGCTTTGTTCCCGTTCTCCAGACATGCTCTAACACCTCAATGTCCTTGCTGTAGTGAGGAGCCCAGAGCTGGGCACAGCACTCGAGGTGTGGCCTTACAAGTGCTGAGTACAGGGGGATGATCTCTCCCCTAACCCTGCTGGCCACACTATTTCTGATAGAAACCAGGATGCCATTGGCCTTCTTGGCCATCTGGGTACACTGCTGGATCATATTCAGCTGCTGTCGACCAGCACTATCAGGTCCTTTTCCACTGGGCCACTTTCCAGACACTCTGCCCCCAGCCTGTAGCACTGCATGGGGTTGTTGTGACCCAAGTGCAGGACATGGCACATCACCTTATTGAACCTCATACCGTTGGCCTCATCCCATCAATCCAGCCTTTCCAGATCCCTCTGCAGAGCCTTCCTGCTCTCTAGCACATTGACATTCCCACACAACGTGGTGTCTGTGAAGTTACTGAGGGTGCATTTGATTCCATCATCCAGATCATCAATAACGATAATAAACAGGACTGTCCCCAGTACTGAGCCCTGGGGAACCCTGTAGCGGCGCGTTTTCTAGTTCTTACTTATTGTTAATAATCATTTTTTCTATAATGGTTCTTCCCAAGTTCCCCCTGTACTTCTCCCCATTTGGTACAATCTCCTGCCTGAGAAATTCCCTTTGTTCCCCTCTGTTACTATATGTAGTCAATCATCTGTTAGTCTCCTCCCAGTGCCTGCCCTCCTCCGGGAAGCCTGCCCCCCTCATTCCAGAGGCTTCGGAGAGGGGCTCGGTCCCGGATTGGAGCAGGCTGGGGGTGCCCCACCCCTCGTTTCCTATTTGCTGGCTGTGTGCCCTCCCCGTTTCCCTGATTGGTTTTCCCTCTTGTGTCCACCCCCTTCCCCTAGTCCCTGATAAGCAGTGAGCCTCCCCCAGCTCGCTCTCTGCCTCTCAGCCTCTGCCTCGGGCTGGGGCTTCGCTCAGGGCCCAGGCCCCTGGGCCTGGGCCTGGCTCTGGCCTTGGCCCTCTTAGCTCTCTCTCTCTCCTGGGACGCGTGAGTGCCTGCACCATGGGGTGCATGTGACAATAAACTCTTATCTTGCCACGAGGCCTCCTTCTTCTTACCTTCGTCGAGCCTCACTAACAGCTCTCGTGCAGCTTCTGAACTACTAAGGAGGTAGTGGCCGGTCTGCTAGCCACTGCCCAACCAGACTTGAAACAATTCCCTGCCAGGGCAGCCGGGATTCGCTGGAACACCATCTCCAGCAGGCACAGGGAATTATTTCAGAACCCCACTTGTGACCGGCTGCCAGCTGGATGCAGCATTCACCACCACACTCTGGGCCTGGCCATCCAGTCCATTTTTTACCCAGCGAAGAGTGCACCTGTCCAAGCCACAGGCTGCCATCTTCTCCAGGAGAATGCTGCGGGAAACAGTATCAAAGGCTTTACTGAAGTCCAGGTAGATACATCCACAGCCTTTACCTCATTTCTGTGCAGAATGATAATGTTATCATTCTGCACAGAAAGAGCAAATATGTTTCAAATACAAATCTGTTCTCTGAAGATTTGACTGGGAAATCAAAAGCTATGTTAGACAATTACACTGACAGTTGAGTTGTAAAAGTATTACAGGACTAGAGCAGATCTGTTGTCCTCTCTGTGCCCTGCCATGGACTTTGGATAGATGCATCATCTTTAGTGCCTCATTTTCCTATTTGTAAAATGCAGATCACCTGTCACTTGTTTATTTGGATTTTAAGGCCTTTTGTGACAGTGTCTGCAGCTTGCTATGAGGTCTGTACAGAGCCCCTCTGTAAGGGCTGTGATTTCAAGTTTAGATCCTTGTAGCATTGTGTTTTCTACTGCCTCGTGGTTCATCCCCTCCCCCCCCCTCCTCCCCGGGCTCCACACAGATACGGGGTCTCCTAGCCCCTGCAACACACAGATACGGGGTCTCCTAACCCCTGCTAAATGCAAGGTAGATCCACCCAGGAAATTGGATATCTTGGGAAAAGACACCCCCCTCCCCAAAAGGGATTTGACCCCTGGAATGCCTGTCCATCCTGGGTCACTCGCCCCACCCCAGCTATTGGCTGGGTCTCTGCCCTTGCCCTCCCCCCTCCCCAGGTAAAAGCAGCATGCTTGCCATGTGGTCTTTGTTCTGTGATGCGCTTACTACGGACAAAAGACCTCCTCCGAAGCTGGAATAAAAGCCTTTGATAAGCACATCACGGATCCAGGTTTCTCTCTGCTGATTGTCAAAGCCTTTTGCTAAGAGTCACACGGGACTTGCCCTGCTCCTGACTCTGTTCCTCCGAACCAAGGGCCAGCCTGCTTCTCCAAATCCTTCTGCTCCTGGCACAGGGATAACAGTTACCACTGCAGGGCTTAGCAGCCTTGAAAGAGGTAACTGTATCCTTTTATAGATCCTAGTCTGGTCCTCCCTTGATAAGTGCAGATCAACATAGCTACAGACATACAGAGGTTGGGTTTATACAAAAGGAGGGCAGTAACTAAATTCAGCATGACCTACTTAGATCAAGCTTACTGGGTTGCCAGATGCTAATGAAATTCAATGTAAGGATCTATGAAGCAATAAGGAAAGGAAATTACAGAAACCTGAGGAGGGAGTCACCTTCAGTTATAGAACAAACATTAATGGAGAATGATTTGGATATTAATGTAATTGAAATGCTAAATAAGCATTCTGAGTGTTTCAAATCAGTGTATCAGAAGATTATGTCTACTGTCATGGTTCAACACTGGCCAAACACCAGGTACCCATGAAAGTCTCATGAGTTAAGGACTGGGAGAAAACACTCCAAGGGCAAAACAGGTTCGGCTTAGAAGTACAAAGTGAATTTATTATTAACAGAGTCAGAGGAGGATAATGAGAAGTAAAATAAGCCTTTAAAACACTTTTTTTTCCCCTCCAGCCCCTCCCTCTTTCCCAGTGACAGCTCAGGGGGACAGGGTTCAGGGGTTTTGGTCAGTTCATCGCTCGAGATCTTTTCCTGCCCGCTCAGGGAGAGGAGTCTTTTTTCTTGCTATGCCATGGGGTCCCTCCCACAGGCAGTCATCCCAAAACTGTTGTGGCATGTGTCACTCTTCCACGGGGTGCAGTCTTTTAAGGCCAGGCTGCTCTAGTTTGGAAGCAAGGGCCCTCCATCTCTGGAAGCAGGGGCCCTCTCTATTCGGATCTCCCACTAGATCACAGCTATCTCTGGCATCCACCTGCTCCAGCATGAGCCCTCTTCCCATGGGCTGTGAGTGGATCTCTGCATCTCCTGTGGACCTAATGCATTACAGGGGGACAGTTTGCTTCAACATAGTCCTCACCACAGCTTGCAGAGGAATCTTGGCTCCAACAATTGAAGCACCTCCTCCCCCTCCTTTTTCTTCACTGACTTTGCTGCCTCCATGTTGTTTCCCCTCATATGTCCTCACTTCTTCCTCTTCTCAGACTTGAAGAAAACTTGTTGCTCATAGGTGTGACGGCTAACAGCTGGCCTGAAGGCCTCACAGACACAAGCAACCCTGATCTTAACTTGATCAGCCTATACCCATGAAAGAAAAGAAATAGACATCTTTGGGGAGGAGGGCACTGAAGGGTGGAGGGACTTGGCTGCAGGGAACGGTCACCAGCCAGTCTTTGGTGAGCACATACGGAGGCAGCTATTGGTCAGTGAACTGGGTGGTAACAAGTTGCTAGCCAATTGGGATTGAGCATGCAATTTATGAAAACCCTATAAATGTGAGTTGTTAACAACAAAGTTTTCTGTTGCCGCCTGAACCTTGGAGTGTCAAGTTGTATCCATCTCAACAGCGACATATGGTGATCTGGACATGATTGGCAACAGCCAGCCACGTGGAGAGCAGGGAGATGGAGCCCAGTGGAGAATAGCAGCCTGGAGAGCTGCAGGCGGTGTGGAGAGCTGCAAAAGTCCAGATAGGTAAATAAGATTAGCAGCTGGGGACATGGGGACTCGAGCCTCAACTGAAGAAAAAGCTATAGTGAATGTATGGACCCTTTTGATTTTAAAAACTGGGAATGGGCTGGTAAATTGACTTTTGATTTGGCCTCTCAAGGCAATGAGACTGCTAAAGATATTATGACTGCCTGGAGGCTGGTGCTGTATACCTTGAGACTGGTGAAAGCTGTGCAGAATGTAAAAGCAGCTACTGAGGCACTGCAGGCACCACCCACCGAAACATCCAGTGATGATGGAGCGCAGGGGGAGCAGTTGGGAGAATAGGTGCTGCATCAAGTTCGCAAGTGGAAAGGACAGGCGAGAAACCAGAAGAAGAGCAGCTGTCTTCCGAGCCCCTATCCCTGCAACACTGCCTCTCTGCAGAGACAATTGGAGCATTCCCAGTGCTGCGAAATGGTGGGACTGCACCAGATATACATGTTCCCTTTAAATGGCAAATTCTGTCCGAGTTGTGCGAGATGACCCAGTGCAACACTGACAAAGCTTTTGTGTCCTGGAGGACAGTGTGCAAGGCACTCATGGCACGTTCAACACCTGCAGAAAAGAGGGATGCTTGTTCCACTGTGGCAGCTGTGCTGACCCCTCCTGCACAGCTACCAAACAACTGTAAGTTTGTCGAGGCTGTGGGAGGAGAACCAGAAGATCTGTTTGATCCTGGAGGGGACCCTAACGGTATCACAGAAGAGCTCATGCTGCCCTGTGCCATGCAGCATCAGCTGGAGTTGTCGCGGTGAATGTCTGGAGCCAGGGGAGCCAATAGCATGTTCCTTCTCCATCTGCCCTCTGTGAGGGTGTAGCAGTGGCAGCAGTGAGTGCGCAGTACCAAGCACATGGCACCAACCACATTGCCGCGCCATGCTGCCGAGCACATGGCACTTCTCAGTGGGTCCGGCAGGACGCTTGCAGCTCTCTGCATATGGGCAGTGAGGAAGCGACCCAGGGAGCCTGGTGACGCCACCAGGGGCAGTGTCGCATCCCTGCTCCCCACACACAGCAAGATTTGCCCGGGGAGGCACGGCTGCCATCTTGTGGACTCCACCCCAGCGCAGCTGTCTGATCTGCACAGCTCCCACTGCAGTCAGGGTCCCGTCTGCTGAGGACCCTTGTGAGCTAACACTATGCTGGAGAAAAGACCTGACTGGACAGGTAACCCCTTCCTCAGAGGGTACTACAGCATTTGCACCAGCTTGTGGGAGAGCAGCTGTGAGCTAAGCATGTTGTTTCTGCAGCTGGTCTGTGGAACTCTCCTGTTTTTACTACTCAGATGGTGATTGCTACACTATTTTGGGAAAGTTGGTACTGTTGTGCCTGTGTTGCCACTATCCTGGACCCTATCTCAAAGATTGTTTTTTTACACCACCTTGTGACCCTCTGCATTGCTCTGATTTCTTTTGTGATAGATGCTCCTGTAATAATTCTAAATTGTAAGCTATCTTTCCAAGCTGAAATTAACTGATATATTTTTTCAAAGTACCCTTTTCCTACTTGAACTGGATTTATATACCTTCTGTGAAGGAAAATCAGCAAATTTAGATATTGTTACATCATTTTTTGCTTTTGTTTAAAACTAACTTTATATTTTCACTAAATGACTGTTCATTAGAGAAATTTAAGGTTTGCTGTGTGATTGTGGTATATTTCTGGATCCGGATGGCATTAATACATAGAGTTTTTATGAAGATATTTAGTTGTAAGATACTTATTTAATGTTACTGATACAATACTGTGTGAGGCCAGAGTGTTTTGAGCCCCATGAAAGTGTATCAAGTCCTGAGGGTGTCCAGCACCTCCCAGAATGGATTAGAATAATTGCGAGATGGCTGATCAGGTGTGCTTTGAAAAGCAAAAGGTTTTAATTAAAGATAAAATAACAAACGATACAAAACAAAACAGAAGCCATGCACAGATGCAGGGAAGCCCCTTACACCTGGCTAAGACACCCCAAAAAGCCCCAAGCACCTCTGTGCTCTTTCTTATGTACTGAATGATTTAGGAGGTTTTTTTGACTTGCTGCCCAATAGAAACAGCTACAGGTTTTGAGAAACATTTCCAAGATCCAACAGGTGCCTTTGTCTTGGCACTGAGCCAATTACAGTGAAGGAAACAGAAGTTTCTGGTGCTTCTCCTTTAAAAGTCCTGGGGGAAATCTGAAACTCTTTTTCCTATATAGAAACATTTGCTTGGGTGTGGGAATGCAATGCAACATGTTACATATACGCATTCCTTTAGTTATATTAATAAAAGTTTGCTTATAGGTATTTTAGGGAAACCCTCTCAGTCAAGGCTTAAGGCTCTGGCCAAGCCCTAGCCCTGGCTGACTGGGGTTTATACCATCAGACCCAGATATTTCTGTGTTACAAGTGTAATCAAGTCACTTTGACTTGTTGATTTGGTCTTAAAAGAGCTGGATGCCTTTTAAACTTGGAAGCCTTGTCTGGTAAAGGTTCTCCAAGTCCTCACTGTGAAATGGGACAACCCAGCCATGGTAGACTCTGAGTGACAGTAAAGTATTTAGGCAGTTGTAAGTATTACCTTGCTGATTTTTGCTCAGTAGTGCTTGTTCTTTTATTAGATGTATTGTTTTACTGCTCAGAGTAAGAAAAGCGCATGTTATGTTAAACACTCTACTGAATTTAATAGGTTGGAATATGTTCATGTTATAGTCGTTAAAACAAAAAAAGAGAATGTGTGGTGAAACCCCACAGAGTAGGGTGGCCAAAGTTCTGTATATGCTGAATCACCGTAAGATATTGCCAAACTCCCAAAACCCTGTTATTTTAAATAATTTTTTTTGTCATCCCAGTCCTCTAGTGACATCCAGTTGCCCAAGCCTAAGGTATTGGTAAGGGACCTCATTACCAACAAGTGGGGAGGTCCTTGGGACCTTGTCACTTGGGGGGCGTGGGTATGCTTGTATTTCTACAGATGCCGGCATTCAATGGGTAGGTGCTCGGTGTGTGCCCCCTGCAAAGGATAATACAAACTGCCTTTGTAGTTGAAAAACAAAAAGAGGGAACTCTGACAGCTAACAGCTGGCCTGAGGGCCTCAAAGACACAGGTAACCCTGGCCTATACCTGTGAAAGAAAGGAAATAGACATCTTTGGGGAGGAGGGCACTGAAGGGCGAAGGGACTTGGCTGCAGGGAACGGTCAGCGGCCAATCTTTGGCAAGCACATATGCAGGCAGCTATTGGTCAGTGAACTGGGTGGTAACAAGTTGCAATTGCAGTTGCAAGCAACTATGCAGCTGAAATCAACACTAAGAGCAGCTCGTGGCCAGTGCCCGGCAGGGATCAGGTGACTAACAGCAAGAGGCAATTCCCTGATGGGAAGCTCAAATGAGATTAACCTTTTCAGTGCTGCAGAATTCCACTTAACAACAGATGAACCTACAGACACTAATCTTCTCCTGAGTCAGAGAAAAGAGAAAGTGAAGACATGTTTGGAGAACAACATGGTGATACTAAGGTTGGTGCAAGAAGAGGGAAAAGGAGGAAGGGATGCTCTGAGCATCAGAGCTAGAAATTTTCTGCAAGCCACAATGACGACTCTAATACAACTATTTCCCTGTAATTCATTAAAGCATATGGGAGGATGCAGCATTCATCTGCAGCCTATGAGAACTGAAGAATGTAGATGTTGAAAAAGCTGTGATCTGACTTGAATAGAGAGACAGAGAGAACTTTTGCTTTCAGATAGAAGAAGACTTTACTTCTAGACTCGAACAGCTCATCCTTAAACATTGCAGCCCATAAGCCAGTGGCCCATGAAAGCAGTTGTGGGAAGACTGCCAAGATATGGGAGGGACTTCACAATTGCAGTTTTCCATGCGGGCTGCTGTTTGTGAAAATTAAACCCAAGGTGAAAAGTTCACAGACTCCTCTCCCTAAGTGAACTGAAGAAAGATTCTTTTTAGAAGTGATAAACTGCAGCAACTGAGAGAGATGGGCTATGCTGTGCAAGCAAAGCCAGTTTATTACACTAATTACCAGTATTTATAGTTCTCTAACTTCTGCACAAAATTTTCCACTCAGACTCCCTTGCCCTTGTTCCCTTAGCAACATAATCTTTTCAGTTATCAAGTCCTTGCTGACATTCCCTTGTGCCAGTGGTGTCCTTGCTGACATCCTCTTGCACCAGAGTGGTCAGATGTGGTGTCTTCACTTCTTGTTCTTGCCTTGAGTTTATCTCTCCCACGGCTTCCTCTGTACTGGGGCCAGGAGGTCTGCAGTGCTACCCAGATCAGTTTCTGTAGCTGTCTGATCTTCCAAAATAAACTGAGAATCCCAGGTTTTGTCTCCCTACCTTGTCGGTGGGAAAGAAAGAGGAGCTGGGGGAGGAAGGGTGTTCTAAAGGGATTTTTTTAGTTCTTATAATTCTTCTTTTAATTCTGTTAATAAAGTTTTCTTTATATTTTTTAAAGTTTTGAGCCTGTTTTGCTCCTAAAGCATTTTCTCCTAATCTTTATCTCAACCCCATGAGCTTTATTTTTACTGGTTTTTTCCCCTCCTATGCTCCAATTATAGTAGAGGAAGATGAGTAGATGATTTTCATGAGTGCACTGGCATTTGGCCAATGGTCAACCCTCTACAAATACCAATCTTCCAGGGATCTTGGAAGTCATCACAAACTGGCCCAAAGGTAAAAATTTCAGATTATCATCAGAAGAGGAAGAGGATGTGATACGTGCTGAGGAGGGCCCACCAAATAATCAGCTACCTGAAAATAAAAAGACATATGCTATCTTCACTGATGGTTCCTGCTGTATTGTAGGGATACATTGATAATGGAAAGCTGCTGTATGGAGTCTTATGTGGTGAGTCCCGGAAATTATTGAGGGACAAGGTGGATCAAGTCAGGTTGCAGAGCTGAAAGCTTTCCAGCTGGCTTTAGATATACCTGAATGGGAGAAATGGCCAATGCTCTACCTCTACACTGACTCGTGGATGGTGTCAGATGCTCTGTGGGGGTGGCTAGACTGATGGAAAAAGACCAATCGGCAGTGCAGAGGTAAACCCATCTGGGCTGCTGAATTGTGGCAAGACATCACTGCCCAGGTAGAGAAGTTGGCTGTAAAGGTACGTGTGTTAAAGTGTCTCAGGTGGATCTGGACTAGCAAGGGTGAATTATTTCTGTCTCAGTGGGCCCATGACACCTCAGGTCATCAGGGAAGAGATGTGACATACCAATGGGCTCATGACCTAAGGGTGGACTTAAACATAGACACCATCTCCCAGGTTATCCATAACTGTGAAACATGTGCTACAATCAAGCAGGCCAGGTGGGTAAAGCCTCTGTGGTATGGGAGATGATGACAAAAATATAAATATGGGGAGGCCTGGTGTTTTGGTTTGGAAAGACAGGTGTCTGCTAAGGAAGGCAGGACCCTCCCTTGGAATGAAGAATGTAAACCCCCTCCATCCTAATTATTATAATTTTGAAATAAAGGGGCTCTCAGGCAAAGATATGGGAATAGGAATAACAGTTCTTTACTAGGAAAATTAAAATAAAAATAAAAATGTAGTAGTTCAAAAAAGAAAACACTGACAGAGTCAGAATACAACCTGACACCCTGTTGGTCAGGGTGTTGGTAGCAGTCCAACCAAGTCCTCCTGGAGTGACAGATGTGGTTTTGTTGAAGCAATGATCCTGTAGAAGGGTGTAGTTTTCCTCTGAAGGTCCAGTGGTGGTGAGATGGGTCTGGTCTTCCTCTGGGAATCCAGTGGAAACAGGCTGTCCTGGTATTCTGATTCTCAGATTTTTATCCAGGTAGGAATGCTGGGTTCCTCCCCCTGGGTGGAGCATCTCACAATGGGATGATGTAATTTTATCAATCATGCAGTGAGACTCAATGGCCCATTAACAGGAGATATCTCCCCTGGGAAGAGGATGGTTCCTGGAAGAGATAAAGAACACTGCCCCACCTGGTTTTACAAGCTGGCCCATTAACAGAAGATATCCCCCCCAGAATTACGAAGAGTTGATCATGGAAAAGACAAAGAACATTGCCGTACCTGGCCTTAACAGATGGTAATAGAATACATATCTCTGATTACATCTTACATTGCAACCCAATACACCTGGCAGCACTGATTACATCACACTCTTTCAAACCTGCCAAGAGGAGTGCTACGTGCTTACAGTGGTGGAAACAACCACTGAATGGCTGGAGATGTATATTATGCCTCACGCCACTGCTGGGAACACCACCTTGGGCCTTGAAAAGCAAGTCCTGTGGCGACATAGCACCCCAGAAGGAATTGAGGTGGACAACAGGACTCATTTCAAAACCAGCCTCATAGATCCTTGGGCCAGAAAGCACAGGATTGAGTGGGTATATCATATTCCCTATCATGCTCCAGCCTCTGGGAAAGTTGAATGCTACAATGAACTGTTAAAAACCACACTGAAAGTCATGGGTGGTGGGACCTTCAAATATTGGGATCTACATTTCATGAAGGCCATCTGGTTAGTTAACACTAAAGGCTCTATCAATCCAGCTGGCCCTGCCCGATCAAAACCTCCACATACCATAGAAGGGAATAAAGTCCCTGTGATGCATATATAAAATGTTTTAGAGAAGACAGTTTGGATTAGTCCTGCCTCAAGTAAACGAAATCCATCCATGGGATTGTTTTTGCCCAAGGACCTGGGTGCACTTGGTGGGTCATGCAGAGGGACTGGGAAACACAATGTGTACTTCAAGGGGATTTGATTTTTGGGTGAGAACAGTCTGTAATG
This sequence comes from Acrocephalus scirpaceus scirpaceus, assembly GCA_910950805.1. Lineage (NCBI taxonomy): Eukaryota > Metazoa > Chordata > Aves > Passeriformes > Sylviidae > Acrocephalus > Acrocephalus scirpaceus. Next base: position 2,483,893 of record OU383795.1, on the reverse strand, counting down.
TTGAATTGTATAATACTGGTTGCTGAATGAAACTGCCACTGTATGTCATAACTACCATGGACAATGAGTATGGACTACTCCAGATATACCAGTTGTGATCTCCTGATGAAGCTTGCAACCAGCCAACAGCACCACAGCCCTCCTGCCCTGGAAGTCATCTAGGATGGATAGAACACATAGTCATGGACTAAATGAACTCAACAGATATCTTGGAATGATGGCCAATGACTATGGAAATGATACTTGTGCTTGTGTGCATATGTATGCATATATATATATATCTGCATATAATTGGAAGGTGTAGGATCTCAGCATGACATTTATGGTAGAGAATAAGCTGTGGATAATGTCCTCGTTCTGCCTAGGACAGGGTTAATTTTTGCAGTAGCCAGGAGGGGACATGGCTAGCACCCAGAGGTTATTCTATACCACCTCACATCATTGCTGGGGTGGGGGGAAGGGAGTGTCTTCCAGGGAGAAGGGGTTCCTTCTCACTGAGTAAGTGTGGCAGAGAAAGTGATGGGGTAACCCTGATTCTGAGCAAGAGGGAGTTGTCAGGGTAACATGGATGAAGTCAGGTCAAGCTCTGGGATGAGCATTTTGCATGTGAATCTCTCTTTTGTACACTTCTGTTATTAATATTGTTGCTCTTCCTGTTCATTTTATTATCTCATTACTGTTTCCAGTAAATTGTTCTTATCTCAAGCCATGATCTTTACCTTTAGTGCCTCTAATTCTCCTCTCCATACTGCTGCAGGGGGGGAGGGGGGGAAAAGGATGGCAAGCGAGCAGCAGCATGGTTTGGATAGTCTCAGTGGGAGCACTGAATTGGGGAGTACCATTCCTAAACCATGACAATAGTTTATTGCACTACAAGTCTGGTCACACACAATAAACTGTCATGGCCAGACTAGAAGTTCAGTAACTCTCATGGCCAGCTGCACAATAGTGTAGTCTATTAAGCAACAGAAATGCAAGTTCTTATTGGATTGCCAGTAATAAATACAGTCTGCAGAAGTGCGGGTGAATGCATAAACTGTAAATAATATAGCCAGAGACAAATGCATTAAATTGTGAGACGACTATATAGTGCTAAAAGTGCAATCAAGTGTATAGCCAAGTGTTTGAGTCTTACCAAATAGGTGTCTGTAGCGGCGCGTTTTCTGGTTTTTACTTATAGTTAATAATCATTGTTCTGTAATGGTTTTTCCCAAGTTCCTCCTGTACTTCTCCCCATTTGGTACAATCTCCTGAGTTTGCAGCCAGATGGCCCATTACCCCTGTATTCTGCCATCAAACAGGGACCCACAGAACCATTCATGAAATTTGTAGATAGGTTGAGGAGAGCTGTTGAGTTGCAGGTTTGGGAAGAGGAAGCCAGAGACAGTGTCCTTCGGACGACAGTGATCCAGAACGCGAATGAGCTGTGTCATGCCGCCATCGTAAGCCTGCCTCCAAAGCCTCGACCCACCATCAAAGACATGCTAGTTATCTGTGAGCTGAAGGTCCCGATGATGGTAACAAAGCTTGAACATCCGTCCAGGCCGCAGCCCCGCGCTACACCAAGAGCTGCTGCTGCTGAGACGGGAGAGCCACAACTGAACGCACCGACCAGGAAACTGTCCTTCCGCCCCAGAAAAAACAACTGTTGCACCTTGTGTGGCCAGTATGGCCATTGGCAGTCCTCCTGCCCAGCTAGGACTGGGTTCCAGCAGTTTTTACAAAACCGGGGAGGTGGAGGGGGGAACACACCTAGGGGCAACCAGCCCCCAGGGCAGAAAAAAAACTAGGAACCGAGCGCGGGGCCACCCTGCATGAGGACCACAAAAGGGTGGCCAGGGTGAGGAGGGGGAAAAGAGGGGTTCAGAAAAATGTGCCTAACATGTCTAATTCACCAGATATGACCATTCTTATTTCCAAACAGGACACTCCAGGAGTTCCCTCTGGGAGCTCCCAGCCACCAGAACAGGACATTTTTAAAGAACTTGTGGACCCAATTTTAACAACCACTTCCAGGTATGAGCCATTCAGGCTCCAGCTGACTGAGCCACTCCACCTCAAGGACACCGACTGGCATTTTGTCAGTGTCAACCCAGGTGAGCAGGGTACCTGGAAAAGGATCGGGGCAAAGTACGTCGTGATGGGAGGCTGTAAGTATACTCCCAGGGAGATTGAAGTTGCTCCGGGGACATTCAACTAAGACCCCGAGCACTTCATTGTATGGCGGCACTGCACTCACCCTCCAGTCTTTCTGCCCAAAGGTCAAATAATAGCCCAAGTGATACCCGTTCCCAGCCTGGAGAAAGGCATTGTACCGTCAGTAGGGAGGGTAAGGGCTATCACAGCATCATCCAAGCCTTTACAGGACTGTGTGTTGAGGGTGGGTGACGAGACCCATAACATCAAAGGCCTTTTGGACACAGGCGCAGACGTGACCACAGTCCCAATACGGGATTGGCCGTCACACTGGGCTTTGCAAAACGTGGCTAGACACGTACAAGGTGTAGGAGGGTTGCAATTAGCATGTCAATCCAAGAGCGTTGTGGAAATTAAGGGGCCAAATGGGCAATCAGCAACCCTACGCCCATTTGTCATGGATTATAAGGAACCCTTGCTAGGTAGAGACCTGATGGCCCAGTGGGGAGTCACAATTGACATACCTGACCCCTCACAAAATTTTCAGGCAGCGGTCGCTGAAGAGCGTCCTACCCAAAAGCTTAATTAGAAAACAGATACTCCAGTTTGGGTAGAGCAGTGGCCGCTGTCTAAACAAAAATTAAAAGCGCTCAACGAGCTCGTAGAAGAACAATTGAGAAAGGGCAACATTGTGGAGACCAACTCTCCGTGGAATTCCCCAGTGTTTGTCATTCAGAAATCAGATAAGACCAGGTGGCGGCTCCTCCACGACCTTCGCCAAATTAATAATGTCATTGAAGACATGGGGTCTCTCCAGCCTGGGATGCCTTCCCCAGCAATGCTCCCCCGAAATTGGAATTTGGCTGTTATTGACATCAAAAATTGTTTTTTCCAAATTCCCCTACACCCTGACGATGCTCCCCATTTCGCATTCTCGGTGCCTGCCATCAACCGAGAAGCCCCGAAGAAGAGGTACCATTAGAAAGTTTTGCCGCAGGGCCTTAAGAACAGCCCGGCCATCTGCCAATGGTATGTCTCTTCCTTGCTGTCTCCCGTGCGTGCAGCCGCAGGTGAAGCGATCATCCATCACTACATGGATGACGTTTTAATCTGTGCCCCAAACGACGATCTGTTGTCACACGTGCTTGACCAGACAATTTCTGTGTTAGTTGCTGCAGGGTTCGAGTTACAGGAGTCCAAGATTCAACGGATGCCACCTTGGAGGTACCTCAGCCTTGAGATTGAAAAGCAAACTATTGTACAGCAAAAACTGGCTATCAAAACCAAAATTAAGACGCTTGCGGATGCTCATCAACTGTGTGGAGCATTGACATGGGTGAGACCCTGGCTAGGCCTGACAGCTAAAGACCTAGACCCACTTTTCAATTTGTTGAAAGGTAGGAAAGAGCTAAGTTATCCGAGGGAACTCACCCCAGAGGCACAGAAAGCGCTTGAAAAGGTCCAGGTAAAACTGTCCACCAGACAGGCAAACAGGTACGCACCTGACCTGCCATTTGAGTTCATCATTTTAGGTAATCTGCCACATCTTCACGGAGTCATTTATCAATGGGACAAAGAGGTCACCAAATTACACTGTAAGGACCGAGGCAAGAAAGATCCTCTTCTTATTATAGAGTGGGTCTTCCTTAGCCACCAGCGGTCCAAAAGGATGACCACGCCACAAGAATTGGCAGCAGATTTGATCCGGAAAGCCAGAACCCGTCTGAGGGAATTAGCTGGCTGTGATTTTGAATGCATTCACCTCCCAATTCAGACCAAAATGGGCCAAATTACAAAGGCAATGTTAGAACAGCTATTGCGGGAAAATGAGGCTCTGCAAATTGCCCTGGATAGCTACACAGGACAAATTTCAATTCATTGGCCTGCCCACAAAATTTTTAATGAGGATGCTCAATTCACATTGGTTCTTGAGAGTGTTCAGAGCAAAAGGCCTTTAGAAGCCCTGACTGTTTTTACAGACGCATCCGGAAAGTCCCACAAGTCAGTTTTGACTTGGAAGGACCCTCAGACTCAGCAGTGGGAGGAGGATGTTGCTATTGTTGAGGGTTCCCCTCAAGTTGCTGAGTTGGCTGCAGTCGTCCGGGCTTTCGAAAAGTTCTCTGAACCCTTCAATTTAATCATTGATTCGGCCTATGTAGCAGGTGTAGTATCCAGAGCAGAGCATGCAGTCCTGCAAGAAGTGTCTAACCCTGCCCTCTTTGAATTGCTCTCAAAGCTTGTAAAGCTGATCTCCCACCGAGAGCAACCCTTCTATGTGATGCACACCAGGTCACACACAGATTTGCCAGGGTTCATCGCCGAGGGAAACAGGAGGGCTGATGCTCTCGCTGCCCCTGTGGAGATGGCCCCGCTGCCGAATCTTTTTGAGCAGGCCAAAATCAGCCATCAGTTGTTCCATCAGAATGCCCCAGGCCTTGTTCGCCGGTTCCGTCTCACCCGGGAACAGGCAAGAGCGATCGTGGCAACCTGTCCCGCATGCCAGCGGCATGCTCTCCCAACCATCAGCGCTGGGGCTAACCCCAGAGAGTTGAGCAGCTGCGAGGTGTGGCAGACAGATGTGACGCACGTGCCTCAGTTTGGTAGGCTGAAGTACGTCCACGTCTCAGTGGACACCTTTTCTGGCGCAGTCTTCGCCTCTGCCCACACAGGGGAGAAATCCGGGAAGCTATCAAGCATCTCCTGCTGGCTTTCTCCTTCTTAGGCATCCCAAAGGTCCTCAAAACCGATAATGGGCCAGCGTACCGTTCCAAGGAATTCCGTGACTTCCTGCAGCAATGGGGTGTGGAACATAAGACCGGCATCCCCCACTCCCCAACTAGTCAAGCCGTGGTGGAGAGGACCCATCGAGACATCAAACAGGTCCTAGACCAGCAACAACCAGTCCTGAAAGTCAAGCCTCCCTCGATCCGCCTTTCCAGGGCCTTGTACACCATCAATTTTTTAAACTGCTCCTTTGAGGCTTTGAGCCCACCAATCGTTCGTCACTTTGGTGGGTGTGAGCAGCTGGCCCTGAAGGTGCGTCCGCAAGTCCTCATGCGAGACCCAGAGACTGGTGGAGTCGAGGGCCCACATGACTTAGTCACTTGGGGTCGTGGATACGCTTGCGTGTCCAACCCCAGGGGACTGAGGTGGGTCCCCTCGAAATGGGTGAAGCCATACCACCCCGCAGTCTCTGGGGAAAAAAGACCTAAATACTCGCAGGTCTCAGTGGCTGCATGGAGAAGAAAAAGGCACTGGTGGAACTCCTGGGACGAGTTTGTCCTCCCCTTACCCCTTTGCCCTGTCTCTAATTATGTTCTAGTTTCTTGTTCTATTTAGTTCAGGTCCAGACCCACACAAAGCGATGGCCCCACTGACAGCAGCCAGACTTCTATCCCTGCTGCTGCTCACCAGCCTTCAGTCTCTGACCGTGGCGTGGACAGTGCCAACATCCATGTCACAACCAGCAAACTTGTCGGAGACATCCATACCACAATCTGCAAAATTGTCAGAGACATCAAGAACAAGCTGTCCTCAAACATCCGACTGGCTAGATGGACTTTTTGAGGACTGGGGGCTACCTGGGTGGGCTAGGTCTATCATTCGTCCTGTCTTAATTGTTTTGTTTATGATTTTGTGTATTCTCGGCGCGTTTAGCTGCATTCGTTATTTTGTTAAAAAGTTAATTTCAAGCTGTCTCCCCCCATATGCAAGCCAAGTCGTAGTCGTCACAGCTCCACCGGAAGCAGAAGTGAGCATTGAAGAAGAAAAAGACCTCCCTGAAGAAGACCCTGAGCTGTGGCCACCGACTAGCTGTTTATAGTTTAAGTTACCATCTTTTTGTAAAAAGAAAGGGGGAAATGTAGCGGCGCATTTTCTGGTTTTTACTTATAGTTAATAATCATTGTTCTGTAATGGTTTTTCCCAAGTTCCTCCTGTACTTCTCCCCATTTGGTACAATCTCCTGCCTGGGAAATTCCCTTTGTTCCCCTCTGTTGCAATATGTAGTCAATCATCTGTTAGTCTCCTCCCAGTGCCTGCCCCCCTCTGGGAAGCCTCTGCCCCTCATTCCAGAGACTTCAGAGGGACTCAGTCCCAGATTGGAGCAGGCTGGGAGTCCCCCACCCCTCGTTTTCTATTTGCTGGCTATGTGCCCTCCCCATTCCCCTGAGTGGTTTTCCTCTTGTATCCACCCCCTTCCCCAAGTCCCTGATATAGCAATAGGCCCGCCTCTCGCGCTCTCTCTCTCTCTCTCCTGGGACGCGTGAGTGCCTGCACCATGGGGTGCATGTAACAATAAACTCTATCTTGCCACAAGGCCTCCTTCTTCTTACCTTCGTCGAGCCTCACTAACAGCTCTCGTGTGGCTTCTGAACTACCAAGGAGGTAGTGGCCGGTCCGCTAGCCACTGCCTAACCAGACTCGAAACAATTCCCAGCCAGGGCAGCCGGATTAGCTGGAAAAACCATCTCCAGTGGCACAGGGAATTATTTCAGGTGTCTCTTTAGGAAGGAGATAGGTGCAGCCTGTCAACCATCCTAGGATATAAAGGTGGAGTTTCGTCTAACTTCCTTCCTCACTTGAGCTATATTTATATTGTCTTCTTTGAGGGAGGAGAAAAGGTAATGTTACAGTTGATGTCATTTAATATTTAGGTGGAGTTTGAGTAACTTGGGTCATACATGTAAAGCATATACAGGTTTTACTTCATTAGCATTGCTAATTTCAAACTTTTTATGTATTTTAAAATAAAGAGGAGAGGGTTTGGGAACTGAGCTTGGAGGCTCCCTTCTAATTATTCCTGTATAGTAAAAACTCTGAATCAATGTACAGTACTTTGCAGGAGTCTAGTGAAAATATGGGGAAGACATATTTTACTTTGTCTCCTAATGTAGTTCAGTATATGATGTGGTTTTTAAATTTGCAAAACTTCTAATGGCTAGAATTCACTAACATAGTTCCATATACTAAAACATTCCTGACCTGAAAAATCTGTGATTTAAAGTGATTGTGTGTGTGTGTGTGTGCTACAAAGACAAAAGATTTTAATACCATCAAACCAGTAGGAATGCAGATGGAGATACCATAGAGAGTAACAAAAAATAAAAAGTTGAAATGTGCATGCCCCAAAGGTCCTGCAAAACTCTAAAGGTCTGTATAAATCGGTAAGCATAGTTCTTGTAGTTCTTGGCAGTATTTTCTAATTTCCCACAGAAAGGTTCAAGTTGCTAGGTATTATGTCTTTTGTGTTATATTACTCTTCATTTGAATTCCCACCTTCCCTTCTGTAGACTCTGGGATTTAATGGTTTCTGAACACGTTTGGAAAAAGAAAAATGCATTGTTACTCTGAAGTATTAAGGCCTGAACAAGAGGTCCTGAGCCAAAGTTAACCTCTAGCTGAACTTTCCAACCAAATGTTATATATACTCACTCATTAACGAAGTATTTTTCATTGGCAAAACATGTATTTACCTTTCCGTATCTAGAAACCCAATAGTAGCTGAGCATTTGGATGAGATACAGCTGCCTTCTCATATGCAAGTAGTTCATTATATAGATGACATCCTAATTCAAGGAAATAATGAGGAAGAAATCCAACAGCTGCTGGAATCGGTTGTGGATCAAATAAAACAAAGCCTGAGAAATTCATCTTACTAAAATCCAAGGACTATCCCAAACAGTGAAATTTCTGGGAATTCAGTGGCATTGTGGGCACAGGGAAATATTACCCAAAGCTCAATAGAAAATTTTGGATTTTTCAACACCTTTTAATAAGAATGAGGCACAAAAGTTTATTGTACTGTATGGTGTTTGGAGACAACACATTCTACATCTAGGACCAATTTTAATCCCATTATACAAAGTAACAAGGAAAAAATATGAGTTTGAATGGGGAAATGAACACCAAGCTACCTTTGAACAAGCAAAAGAGGCTATTCAAAGGGCTTTAGATTTATGGCCCGTACAGAAAAGTGAAATTGAATGTATCTGTAAACAGGTCACATGCCAATTAGAGCCTATGGCAAAAACAGGGAAAGAAAAAGGTTCCCTCGGGCTTTTGGAGAAGAAAGCTGCCAAAGGCAGGAAACAATTATACCCTTTTGAGAAACAATTGTTAGCATGCTATTGATGCCTTAAGTTTTAGCTTTCATATTATCCAGATTCTGTACTGCATTAGTACATAACTCTGAACTTCATATAAAGTGTTAGCAAGTTCTCCTCACAGTTTAGTTAAACAAAACAATCCTTTTTCTGCCTGAGAACCAAGGACACCATTGCAGCTTCAGGCCCAAAAAGTATAAAAACAGGAAATCGAGGAGAGCAAACTGGGACGATGGGACTTCATAACCTGAAGCTATAATCGGACAATTAACCCCATGTCGTGGGTTTAGTGCTGGCCAAAAGCCAGTGCACCCACTAGAAATTATTTACTCATTTCCTGCTGTGAGATATGAATTAGGAGGAGGAGGGAAAAACAGGCTCAAAACTTTAAAGGGTATAATGAAGATTTCATTAACAGAATTTTAAAAATGATAAGAAAATCAGAATAAACCTTCAGAACACTTCTCTTCCCCCCACACCCTCTTTTCTTTTCCACTGACAATGTAGAGACAAAACCTGGAACTTTCAGTCAGTTTACCACCTCTAAAATAATCTTTCTTCATTCCACTTAGGGAGAGGAGTCTCTCTTGCCATGCCATGGAGACTTCTGTGCAAGAAACAGTTCTCTCAAGGCTTCAATGCCACAGAAAATCAGCTGCCCAGGAAAGGAAAATCTGTTTGCAGTGTGAAAGTCCTTCCCATTCCTTACAGCTTTCCCAAAGCTACTTTCATGGGCCATGTCAACTTATGGGGTACTATTTTAAGGATGAGTTGTTCTAGCATAAAAACAAAAGTTCTTTTATCACTGGGAACAGAGGTTTTTCTTCTTCTATCCCTGGGGCAAAGTTTCTCATCTCTCTCATCTCTCTCTGTTCAAGCTTCTCATTGGATTACAGCTTTTCAGCATCCACATGCTCCACCATGAGTTCTCATGGGCTGAGGGTGAATGCTGCATCCCCTCATGCACTTCATGAATTATAGGGAAAAAACAAAGTCTCATATATCAAAAATATATCTTCACTATAGCCTCACAAAAGAATTTTAGCCCAAGACTAAGGCATCCCCTCAATCCCCTCCCATCTAGAATTTGACTCCTTCTTTACTTACCTCAGTGTCCCATGTTTTTCTCTCTATATGTCTTCACCCTTTCATTTTCCTGATTCAGGAGAGAATTGGTGTGTCGTTTTGATTTTTTCAGCCTTCTGATGTTTTCATAGTTTCTGAATTCTTTCTCACACGAGTGTTATAAATAGAAGTAATGTTTATATAATATACAAGTATGTTTTTTATTCCTCTCTTGAGGAGGGAACAATTGATGGACTTTTAGTTTGACCAATGTGGTTGGAGAGGTGGCAACCTTATCCTCCAATCCATAGTCTGGGTGAAAATACTATATAATTAGAGTCAGACAATAAAGGTCAGGGGTTTTTTCCCTGTGAACAGGACAGAGTCTGTGTGTTCCTTTCATGTCCTATTGTGAAATTGGTGTTCGTAGGTTCATTTGTTCTCAAGCTTTATCAATTGAAACAGTTTTTATAGAGTTCTGCAGCATTGAAAATGTTGATCTCATCTAGGCTCTGCAATCAAGGAATTGCTGTCTTTTGCTGCTGATCAAGTGGTCCCTGCCAGCACCATGCAAGTTGTGCTGGCTGCTGGTGCCACCCCTGCTCCTTTCCTTCATACAAGGCACTGGAAAAAAAAAAACAAACCTGCTGCCTCTGCTTTTGTCTTTCTGTCTGCTGCATAGCCGGCTAAAAACAGCTAAGCAAACAAAGTCCATTACGAGTCATGCCGAGATAGCCCTGGCCCCTCAGCACGCCGATTTTGGTTGAGCAGTTCTGGCCATGTGGCCGCTCCCGGACGAGGCTGCTTCTGGCCTCGGGGCCACCCCCAGCGCCTGCCGCAGGGTTACTCCTGGCACTGGTCCCAAAGTAAACAAAGTTCATTTGTGAGCCATGCTGAGATAGCTGGTGCACTGCCCAGCCATGCGGGGCTGCCCTGGCCATGTGGATTCCAGCCAAGCAGTCCCAACGGTGTAGTTGTTCATGGCATTGGGATAGTCCCAGTGGCATGGCCCAGCAGCAGCAGAAATCTCAGCTGAGCCGTGGGCTGACCGGACCATGTAGGCTGCACAAGCCTGGCCTGGCCAGGTCTGGCCCAAACCAGCCACAAGGCTGCGCAAAGCTGGGTCAGCCAGTTACCTCTTCAAAGGCTGGAAGTCAAGAGAACCTCCCACAGCCTAGCCCACCCTTAAATATGCTTTCATAGAGGCGTATTCAGCCCTTCTAAGTGGTTTGAGTGTCAATCTTAAAAACTAGACCACTGATTGGTTAACTGGATGTCAGTCTTCCAAACTAGGCAGCCAATTGGCTCTTCAAAACTAGCCAGCTGATTTGCTCTGCCAGGTCCCTGTTGCCCTGATTTTCAAAAGCCTTCTGATATTTTCATACTTGGAGTCAGAATTCCCACACTTTTCTCAAAACACTATGTGTTTTTCACATTCCTTCTTGGAGGAGGAATGAATTGACAGACTGTTCAACTGGCCAGTGTGATTCGGAGGAGATATGTTACCCTCCAATCCATTCTCATTTTAGAGAGTCTATAAATTGTAGAAACTGTAAATAAAGTTCTCCTTTTTGCCTTGGGCGACTGAGCGTGTCCAGCGTGCTCCTTCCGTGTCTCAGCGTGAAAATTGGTGACCCCTCGTGGGAACAGCGTGTGGTGCTCATCGGAGTGTGAGGCACTTTGGGTGAGATCGGTGATTTTTAAACCCCTCTCCTCCCTGCTTGTGTAGTGGCCGCTTGGCACTTTGCCTGCAGCTTTTGGAAACATGCCAACCCTTGTGTCTTTTGGGGAGGACCCACTGGTCCTCGATATCTGGAGAGATTTGCTGGAAAGGAGACAGGTTTCTGTCTCTCAGGGTGGCTTTGAGAAACTCTTCCTATGGGGGAGGAGCCGAAAGTTTTTTTCAGATCCCGAGGAGGCTTTCTCCAGGGAGGCGTGGTCCCTGCTTGGTGAACACCTCCTTGAGACCCTCTCTATTGACTGTGACATTGAGATCGCAAAACTCTTGATGCACTGGAAGAGGTTTAATAGCTCTTTCCACTGGTCTGAAAGCTCTAGCACCCAAGGTTCTGTTCGAGAGCTCGGCTCCCGGCCAGGTTCTCCCGTCCCGGAGGACCGAGGGGGTGAAGGGGAAGCCGAAGTCCTTTCAGAGGCGGGGGGGGATTTTGAGCCGCGGCAGGAGGCAGAGCCCTCCCTCCCCCCCCGCGGCGCTGTGAAGAAAGACGTTTCTGTCTCAGAGCGCGGCCCTCGGGCCCCCGGCCAAGGTGTGAGCGGCGCCCCGCAGCCTGCTGGAGGCTCCATGGGGCCGGCAAAGCCGGCCCCACCCTTCCCCGCGCAGCAGAAACAGCGGAGCGCCCTCCCGGTGTTCGGGGGTGGGGAGGAGTCCCAGGATCGGTCTCTGCCTCTCATTGGGCAGGACTCTGTAACAACGCTCTGCCCGAATTGTGGTGTCTGCATGACCCACGCCCTGGGGGCGGGAAGAGCGGGGCCGGCGGCTCTGCCGCCGGCCCCGGCAGGACCTCCACCAACCCCCCCTGCCTCCGTGCAGCCCGAGGGGCGTGCCTGGGCAGTGGAGGCAGGCTGGGATGGGGCGCTGACCGGCCTGTCAGGCACCGCCCCGCACCTAGCGGGGGGGGCGTTGCCTGCGATGGGTCTCTGAGCTGCAAAAGGGGTCCTCTTAGGGGCGGTTCCAGACCCCCCCTTCCCCGCACTGCCCCCCCGGGTGCAACGGGGGCAGGTGTTTTCGGCGCGGGGATGACCTTGGGCTTGGGCGGGGCTGCGCAGCTGCCCGCTCTTTCCCCGCTGCTGCCCCCGGTCACGGCGCTGGGCGGTGACCTGGCTCAGTGAGCCGCACCCCTCTCTGCGCCCCATTCCCCCCCTGCGCCGCGGGGGGTGGTGCCTGCAACTGCGCCTGTCCCGTCTGCGCCGGGATGTTTGCCGGCTGCAGGGACCCGTGCCCGTGATGTGGCCAGAGCTGCTGGTTCCTCTGTGGGCGTGGGTTCGGCTGGAGCCGGCCTGGGCCTGGCGCTCCCCTTCTCTGCGGGTGCGGGTGACGCGATGTCAGGTGGTGTCGAGCTGGCCCCCGGTCAGGCACCTTATCCTGAGCCTGTGGGGTCCACGGGACGGGATTTAACAGGTGCTTCCTCCTCATCGGGGGGCTTCCAGGCTTTCCCTGTGCTTAGGAGTGTCACCCACAATACATATCAACCCCTATCCTGGAAGGCTACAATGGAGCTCCGTGATCAGGCTGGCAAATATGGTCTGGGGTCTGACCAGGTCATGCAGATGCTTCGTGTACTGGCTGCTGACCTGTTGACACTCTATGATATCCGAAGCATAGCTCGTGTCCTTTTTCAGCCTGTGGAATACGAGATCTTCGAGTCCACATGGACTGATTTAGCAGTCAGGGCCGTGCAGTGGAACAGCATGAGAGGACCGGAGGACCCCAGACGTGCAGTCAGCACGGATGTACTGCTGGGCACAGGCAATTATGCTGGCCCTAATGGACAAGCTGGCCTTGATCCCCTGGTGCTTGAGCAGTGCCAGGAAACAGGCATGGCAGCAGTCATCCAAACCATTGAAATGGCGGCTCCGAAGGAGTCCTTTGTGGCAGCTGTCCAGGGGGCTAACGAGCCTTTCCTGCAGTTTGCAGGCAGGCTGACTGCTGCAGTGGAGAAACAGATGGCAGATCCTGACGCAAGGAGACATATACTCAAACACCTTGCGAGGCACAACTGCAACGCTGCCTGCAAAGCACTCATAGAGGCCCTTCCTGGGGATCCTTCTGTCCCCCAGATGGCACAGGCCTGTGCGAGGTTGCGCACCTCAGGTCGTAAGTGGGCTGCTGTGGCCACCACCATGCAGCCTGCTATGGCCACTGCCATGCAGCCTGCTATGACCACTGTCATGCAGCCTGCTCTGGCCCCTGCTGTGCAGCCAGTCTGGGCAGTGCCCCAGGGCAGCCAGCAGCAGAAAAGGTTTGTGCAGGCCAGCGAGAAACAGGGGAAGAAGCAAAAGAAGTCCACGATTCCCTTGTGTTTCTGTGGTCGCTGTGGCAGACCGAATCATCTGTCGAATGCGTGCAAGGCCACTGTTCACGTTAACGGTCAGGCCTTGCTGGGCTCGGGAAACGGGAAGCGAAGCGCGACGGGGAGACGCGCGCAGAAAAAAATCTCTCTCCAAGCCCCAGAGCCGATGGAGGTCTGCTCGGTCAACTCACAGCCAGCACCCGCGGCTCAGCAGGTGTTGATGTCTGCACAGCAGACACGATTGTGTTAGAGACCAGCGACGTGCACAAGGTCCCATTGGATGCCTTTGGCCCCTTGGGTGATGGTATGAGTGCTCTCCTTATGGGGAGGTCTAGTACCACCCTTCAGGGTCTCATTGTGCACATGGGACTCATTGATGCGGATTTCACGGGACAAATTTGTGCCATGGTATCCACATCAAAACCCCCTGTCACTATCCCAAAAGGGACACGGCTTGCTCAACTTGTGCCTTTTAGGTCCTCTGTTTGCAGGGCAGTTGACCGGTCGCAAGGAGACGGCGGCTTTGGGTACACTGGATCGCCTCAAGTGCACTGGACCGCTGTCCTGTCCGACGACCGTCCCATAATGTCGTGTACCCTGTCCATCCCTGGTGCAACACCTCCAGAAATTTGCCTCCGCGGACTGATTGATTCCGGCGCTGACATCACGATCCTCTCGCTCGCTGCCTGGCCCCCTGAGTGGCCCTTGAGTCCAGTACAGACGTCTGTTGCGGGACTGGGAGGAACGAAGCAGTGCTACGTGAGCCAGCAGCCCGTGGTCGTCACAAACTCAGAGGGACAATCAGCTGTGGTCCGGCCTCATGTTACTTCGACTGAGGCTAACCTCTGGGGGAGGGATGTTCTGGCCGCATGGGGGGTGCGCATCGGGACGGATTTTTAATGGGGGCCACTGCAACGAAGAGCACAGACTGTCCTACGCCTCCTTTACGGTGGCTGGTGGACAAACCTGTCTGGGAAAATCAGTGGCCCCTCCCTAAAGAAAAGCTCATTGCCCTTCGAAATCTAGTGCAGGAGCAGTTGGACCAGGGTCATCTGGAGCCTTCTACCAGTCCCTGGAACACTCCTGTCTTCTGCATTCGAAAAAAGTCTGGGAAATGGAGGTTGTTACAAGACCTCCGGAAAGTGAATGCCATGATGGAAAGCGTTGCAGGCGGGCATGCCGTCACCTACCATGCTTCCAGCGGATTGGCCGATCCTCATCGTGGATCTGAAGGATTGTTTCTTTACGATCCCTTTACTTCCCGATGACAGACAAAAATTTGCCTTCACGGTGCCAGCAATTAACAATGCTGAGCCCGCACAGAGGTATCAATGGACGGTTTTGCCCCAAGGGATGCGGAATTCTCCCGCCATATGCCAATGGTATGTGGCCCGTGCCTTGTCTGGAGTTCGCAGGCAGTTTCCCAATGCCCATGTATATCACTACATGGACGACATTCTGGTGGCTGCGCCCACCCAGGATGAACTGCTGAGGATACAGCTTCAGTTGATTGATGCTTTGCACGCTCATGGGCTGCAAGTGGCTCCAGAAAAGGTTCAACAACAGCCTCCTTGGAAGTATTTGGGGGTCAAGATTCTGGAACGGACAATCCGTCACCAGGAGGTGCAATTTGTGCGTTCGGTGAAAACACTGAAATACGCCCAGAAATTGGTAGGCGTCATCATGTGGTTGCATCCGTATTTGGGACTAACCAATGCACAACTGTCTCCTTTATATCATTTGTTAAAGGGAGACACCAATTTAAAGTCACCTCGTGAATTGACCCCTGAGGCACGTAAGGCCCTGGAGGAGGTTCAGCAAGCTGTTTCTGCTTGCCAAGTGTACCGCATTGACCCCTCCGTTGATATCACTGTGTTCATCACTGCTCCAGATTTACATCCTACAGGTATCATCGGCCAATGGAATGACAAATGGTCAGATTCCCTGCACATCTTCGAATGGGTCTTCCTGCCCCACCAGCCGCAGAAGACGGTAACTCCGTTAGCTGAGCTGGTTGCTCGATTGGTAATCAAATGTCGGCAACGGTGTTTGCAATTGATGGGAGCAGACCCCACAAAGATCGTGATCCCAAATGATTGGGAAAATTTTGACTGGAGCCTTGCAAACAGTGTTACTATGCAGTGTGCTCTGGAAAACTTCACAGGGCAGGTTGTTTATCATCTGCCCAGCCACAAGCTACTGCACGTGGCGAAAAATACACAGATTTCTTTGCGGCCCAAATGTAGCCAGGAACCAGTGCAAGGACCCACTGTCTTCACGGACGGTTCGGGAAAGACAGGAAAGGCCATTGTTACCTGGAGGGATGGAGCAGAGTGGCAGGTTGTGGAAGGTCATGAGGATGGTTCAGCCCAATTGGTTGAGCTAAAGGCTGCGGTCATGGCATTTGAGAAGTTTTCCCAGGAACCTTTCAACTTGGTCACAGATTCCGCCTATGTGGCCAACATCACACAGAGACTGGGTTATTCAGTTCTGAAGGAGGTCAGTAATCCTGCCTTGTTTCAGTTACTGAAGACCCTGTGGTGTGCCATCCAGGCCTGGGTTCACCCATATTATGTTCTGCATACAGGGAGCCACACTAATTTGCCAGGGTTTGTAGCGGAAGGTAACGCGAGGGCTGACAAGTTGGCTAACCCAGCGTGGGTAGCACCTCAGCCAGATGTACTCGCGCAGGCCAAGGCATCACATGAGTTCTTCCACCAGAACACACATACGTTGCAAAAGCAATTTCAGTTGACAGCGACTGAGGCTCACAACATTGTTGAGTCATGTGACGACTGTCATGCCCTTGGTGCACCTTTGCCGGCAGGGGTAAACCCCAGAGGCCTTAGGGCCTTGGAGCTTTGGCAGACCGATGTCACCCAGGTTGCCGAGTTTGGCCGGCTCAAGTATGTGCATGTCACGGTGGACACGTTCTCCTCTGCAATGTGGGCTTCTGCTCACACTGGAGAAAAGATCCGTGATGTCATTGCCCATTGGAGGCAGGCCTTTTCCATTCTTGGTATACCTTCTGCTGTGAAAACCGACAATGGTCCTGCTTACGCATCAGGGAAGGTGCGGCAGTTCCTGCAATTGTGGGGTGTTTCACACAAGTTTGGTATCCCACATTCTCCGACTGGTCAAGCTATTGTAGAACGCGCTCATGGTACTCTGAAGCGGGTTCTACAAAAACAAAAACGGGGAATGCAGGGTGAAACCCCGCACAGTCAGTTGGCAAAGGCCTTGTACACCATCAATCATCTTACGGTGCCACAGAACTCAAATAACACTGTCATCTTGAATCACCATCTTTCGTTGCAGGGTTCGGACGAGACACATCAGCCTCGAGCAAAGGTGCAAGTGAAAAATCTAGTCACCAAACAGTGGGAAGGTCCCTATGACCTTGTCATTTTGGGGCGTGGGTATGCGTGTGTGTCCACAGATACTGGGACACGCTGGGTACCCTCGAACTGTGTCTGTCCTGACCTGCGACCACAGAGACAGAACCCGGCCAACAGGCAAGATAGAAACCGTGACCAAACTGAAAGCCATCAAGCGGATGAACCGTCAAGTGATGACTCTGATGCAGACAATGCAAGTGATCACTCTGATGGTTCCTCCATGACTGAACCCTAAAACAGTGTTCAATTTTTTTCTTTGTAACATTGTTCATTTTCTTTTTTCTTTTTCTTTTTTTTAATGGAAAAAGGGTGAGATGTCGCCCTGATTTTCAAAGCCTTCTGATGTTTACATTCTTGGAGTCAGAATTCCCACACTTTCTACCAAAACACTATATGTTTTTCACATTCCTTCTTGGAGGAGGAGAAAATTGACAGACTGTTCACCTGGCCAGTGTGATTCAGAGGAGGGATGTTATCCTCCAATCCACTCTCACTTTAGAGAGTCTATAAATTGTAGAAACTGTAAATAAAGTTTCTCTTTTTTGCCTTGGGCGACTGAGCGTGTCCAGCGTGCTCCTTCCGTGTCTCAGCGTGACAGGGTGCAGCTAGGCTTAATTTTTGATTATAACCAATTTGACAGTATAAGTCTGATTGCATTCAATAAGAACGTGTTCAATATTTTTTCTATTTTGTTCATAGCCTGATGCAAGGTAGCAGACACATTTGGAATCAACACACAAGTTTCATCAGGATAGGTGTCATTTAGCCACCCATAAACACCATTCTCTTTTAGTAGTAGCAACCTTTCAGATGAAATAGCTTTCCAAGTTTTGCTTTGCCCTTGTTTTCCATTGTTTTCTGGTTGGGGGAGGGTGATAAACTGCAGAAACTCATTTGCCACATTGTTTGCTTTCCTGAGCTGTGTGGTCCAGCATAGGAGCCTCTGCCATCTTATCTTTGTCTGGGAAACCACATGAAGTAGACAGCACTGGAATGGCCACCATTTTGTCTTTGTATGGAGAAACCATGTGGCACAGAGCATGGGAATGGCTTCCATTTTGTTTTTGTCCTAGGGGGCCAGATGACATCTTGCCTTTGTTGGGTAAACAATTCTCTCTTTTGTCCAATCTATTATTAATATTGTTGTGTTTAGGGCTATTTCTGCAGTAATTTGTGATTCCAAATTATAATCTCTCAGTGTTTTTCTTCCACTATCGAAAGGCGGGAGTTTGAGTGGGCTTAATTTTACCTGCTGAGTTTTTAAACCAGCATACCAACAGTCATGTTTCTAGGCCAGCTGTGTCAGCTCAGCAGCTGTAGATAAGTTACCAGTTCTAGCACTTGGTTCTTTTTTCAGGAATTTTGTCTTCCACATCCTCACCCATTCCAGTTTCTGACAGGAAACATTTCTCATCCTCAGAGTGGTTAACTTTGGGATTGATGAGTCAGGCTGGTCTCAGAATTCTTCACCATCAAAAGCAGTGTAACTCCCCTTCTCCATCCTTCACTGATAACTTTTGCAAATAGGGTAAATTTTGAGCTCTTTTACCCCCCTGCTTCTGCTTCACCCCAAACATCATGCAGTTGTTAAGATAAGTATGCCCTTGCTTGAGTCAGGTGCAAGACAAGCAATTGGCTCAGCCCACCATCCTGTTTAACCAGCCCCAGCAACTCTGCTGAGTCATGGTAACTCCGCACTTTGACACAGCAAGTCTGGCAATTTTCCCCAGGTATTAAAAAAACCTACTTTGCCTGAATAATTTTGACATTACAGATGACAAAAAGAAATCTCTCATGTATTCTGCACTCCTGCTTTTTAAAGGAATACATACCTGAAATAAGAATGCAGTAAATAACATTAATAGATGTTAATTGGCTCAAGCTTTTGTCTCATAATAGGCAATGTGACTAGCTACAGAAAAAGATTCTAGGTCTCATGATTAACAGAAAGTAACAGTTGTATTGCTCTGAAAGTTAGGCATATAGGAAGATACATACTATTTCCATGTGTTTCAAAAGAGCATCATACCACAGAATCCTCATGGATGCAGTATTCTAGCAATTCTTACAAAGAATTTGCTATAAAAGTGTTTGTGTTTTCTTTTGAAGCTCTTGTCATTACAGTCATATCACATGAGCTAGATGCCAAACTCTGAACATGTTGATATGCCATGGCATATTTCAAGAGGCAATGCAAAACAGCTACACAATCAATATCTAAGAAACAAAACAGAGTAAGTTTTACCTTGTTACTACCTGGTATGTATAAATGCTATTTGGGCTTCTAAAAGATTTTGCGTCTTGGTTTAAGAAAATTTATGGAGCAGACACTCCAAAATGGGTTGCCTTCCCTTTTAGTTTTAACCACTCCCCTTTCACCAATAAGGAAAGACAAATGTGAGAAGATATAAGAGAAAAAATAACAGTTTACTAGAAAAAACCACAAAACATCAAGAATGAAGGTAACAGGAATAAACACTAGATACAAAGGTGCTGAATCCTGCAGACTCCCCAGGAACAAAGAAAACAAAATGGCGGAGAAGTCCCTCCCCTCAAGATGGTGATTCAAATAAAATCAAAATGTCACGGACAAAGACCCTCTAACTAATTAAAGTTAGAAAGTGGTATGTTTATTTCGACGTTGGGCAGAATGGGAGTCACCTCTTAATCGTGCCCGCAAATTACAAGGATCTAGCCCTCTATTTATTTACAAAAGTCTTACATACTCAAAATGTTTATACATATGCATAATCCCAGCACCTCCCATTCCCTGCTTCATATTATAATGAGGCCAGAGTCCTTCACAGCTGCACAATTCTTCACTCAAATTGGGTCAGTGGTCCTTAAAATTGGTCAGTGGTCTTGAAAGATGAAGTGAGAGATATCTTCCTCACAATGACCTTTCTACCTTTTTACTTCTGGCAGGCTTTCGTGATCTCTTGGCACAATTCAATCTCTCCTGCTTTGGTTCCAATTAGTTTCTGGGTCCAGGTGCCATCATGGTTCCATTGGTTTTCATTTGTTATCATGATGGTACATTTATCTGATTTCCTTCTACAAACACAACTAAGACAAGCCTATAATAGCAAGTGATATATTATCTATGCTCTAGCTTAAGCATCTAATAATTATTAACTCATCTTTATTTTTCTAACTTACATCCTAATCAATATAAATTGCTTCTATTCCTTGGCTAAAATCTTAACTCTTTAAAATCTTGACTCAATGGCACCCTCTATAAATGACCATGTAGTCCAAGGGAGAAAGGCAAAATGGTGGATAATCCCCCTTCTCCTGACCACATGTGGAGAGAGAGAGAATATAGAGAGAAAAACAACACAGCAATCAAACCTCCATGATTAAAAAACCTCCCTCTTCCCCCAAACAAAGACCAACAGGGAACAAGGACAAAAAAAAAGGAAGGAAACCTGGAGTCCAAAAACAGTCAAATGCCCCTCTAGCAGTTTGCTCCATGCCACTCAACGGGGTGTCTCCCGATGGCAGCAACTCTGTCAACAATGGCAGCTGGAGCTCAGGCAGTGGCTGGAAACTGGGAACTGGGGCAGCGGAAAACCTGCATTGTCAATTTCTCTGCTTCTTTTTTTGCCAGCTGGACCCAGTTGGTGTTGGCACTGCAGTTCTGAGTCATTGGTGCATTGCGGGGGGCAGAAGAAGTAGTCCCACCAAGCACCAAAAACCAGCAGCCCCTGCCCTGCAGGCAGGGCCACAGAGCTGGGGGTTTCCCCGGGCAATCGTCGCCAAAAAGTTGTTGACAACTATTCCAAAGATCTGGGAAAAAACTAAAGATATCCTCTGCCTGAGTGTCCCATGTCTTAAAGGGACCCCAGGCCAACTGCCCCCATGACCCCTGGTGTAACACCCTGGTTCTGCTTCTGGCCTCTGAATCTTAAAGGGACAGTTACAATCTTTGGTATATGGTGTAGCACAGATATGGAATACATTACACAGTTTTTGGGTTACCTGGGACATTTTCCAAGCCAAAGGCAACCAATTTTAAAACCTCATTTTCATCTAACAATAAGTTATTTGGCTTAAGATTCTGTAAGTACAGAAAGCAAAAATTTATTTTTGTTAGTGTTGATAAAACTGGGCACATAATGAATGAATCACTTACTATCTCCCACAAGCAGACTGATGACCATCTAGTCTCTGAGCAACAGGCACCTTGGAATCCAAACAATTCCCTTCTTCCTCTACCCCAGTTTTTATTGCTGAGTATGGAATTATATGGCATGCAATATCCCTCTGGCCAATTCAGGTCAGCTGTCCCAGCTGCATCCCCTCCCAGCTTAGAATCATAGAATAGAATCATAGAATCATTTAAATTGAAAAAGACCCTTAAGATCATCAAGTCCACAACTAAACCACATCCTTAAGTGCCACATCTATACATCTTTTAAATACTGATAAGGACAGTAGAACAGAACAGCATTTTACTCACTTGATAAGGACAGGAGAGCAGAACGATATTTTTTTACTCTTATCAAATAAATGGAACAATGTAATCTTGGAGAAGTAGATAAGTCTGACAAAGCAGAAGTCATGCAAGACAATGTTATTGCGCTGTGTTGGTTTAGCACGGATGGTAAAAAACCAATTAGTGACTGACTTTGATATTGACAGCCAGATTGGCCAATTAAATATAGGGATACACCTCTGGGTCACACAGGCTTAAAAATCAGGAGTAGCCTGGGAAACTTTTTTTTTCCTTCCTGCCTTGGAAGAGGTAAGCTGGCCCCAGCTCCCGCCTCCTGGGGGGCCAGGCCCGGCTGGATCCTGCCCGGGCCAGGCTTTTCTCAGGAAGGTGCCAGGACCGGTGACTCCTGGGCCAGGGGAGGGGAGGAGAATATGCCCACTTCCTGGCCTGGATTGGATTTCCAACAGCTGTAAAACACCCTGCCGCTAAGCTGCAGAGGCTGAGCCCTCCTCCCCCTCTGGTGACTCCGGGGCAGAGAAAAAAAAAGGGGGGGGAGGAAAGCCCAGCCTGCTCAAGAGATCATGCAGCTAAGATCAAAGGCAGCTCTGCAGCCAGGCAAGTGGCCCTGCAGCAGCCAGAACCCAAAGACTCTGGCCCAACTTCAGTGCAGCCTGGCCCTACCATCTTCAGCCACTTCCTGGGGGAACCATCATGTCCTCTGTAGACCTGGGCAAGATATTAACTCTTTCTTTACACTAATGAAGCTTACAAAAGCACTGGCCCTTCTCTGAGTGAGAACAGACAAAGTGATTGAACTGTAAGGAGATGCAGCATGAAACGGAAATCAGTGAAGAGAGAGTTAAGTCCTAATTGGGAGAAAGGATTGAGGAGTTGTCATTTTAGGCTGGACTTCTCTTTTGAGCTATGGTAATGAACTGTAATATATTGGTATTCCCTTTAAACCATGGGAAAAATATGCATTTTGAGGAGATGATTATTCAGATTTGTGGATTTGAGCAAAGGTATCTTTGATGGACTGAGTGAATATTGAAATTAGTAGCTGTGATATTGTGATCCCATGAGATGTTTGAACAGAGAGAGAGATAAGAAGTCCTCTGCACCAGTGAAGAAGTGAGAAGACATCTCTGTTCCCTGAGATGAAGAATCCTTTGCCTTTGGAGTTGCTTATCTTTAAAAATGACACTCCAGTATGCATGAGTCCATGACCCATATGCAGCTTGGGAAACTGCTAATGGGAGGGGCTTCACAGTCTGCAGAGAGTTTTTTCCAGGCAGGTACAGATTTGTGACATGAGAGCCACCAGAGGACTGTTTCTTGTGGTGATGTTACCATGAGAGTTCTAAGAGAGACTCCTCTCCCAAAGAACTGATGAAAGCTTATTTTTAAATGCTGAAACTGACTGAAAATCAAAGGTTTTGTCTCTTTAAATTGTTTGTGAGAAAGTGAACACTTGGAGGGAGGAGGAGTGTTTTGAAAGTTTCATTTTAATTCTCATTTTCTTCTTTTAGTGTGTGTTAATAAATCTATCTTTGTAACCTTTAAGTTTGGGCCTGCTTTTGCTTCTCTCCCGATCCTATCTCAAAGCAGAAAATACACTCAAACCACTACACTAAATTTGGTAAACGGAATTTTGGCAAATGTGAAACCACTACATGCACTTACTCAGAAGTGGGGGTTGAGGAACAGCCACCTTAAAAGGACATCAGACTTTGAAGACAAACCCCCAAAGAACCATATAAGGACTTCCCATAAAGGGTGCAACTATGTAAAATAAAGTAATACATATACATCAAGTGGGGATAACTAATGAATATATAATCAGTGTGTATGATAAAAACTGTTTACCCGACACTCGGGGCACTCTATTAGAGGAAGGATCCTCCAAGTGACCAGCATGCTGCAATAAAGAATGCCTGCTTTCTAATACTCAAAACTGTGTTAGAAAGTTTCTATCTGTCCAAATTCAGTATCAATACCTCCAGGGATGGTGAATCAACCACTTCCCTGGGCATTTTGTTACAATGCTTGACAATCCTTTCAGTGAAGAAAATTTTTCCTAATATCCAATCTAAACCTCCCCTGATAGAACTTGAGGCCATTTCCTATCGCCCTATCACTTATTACTTGGAAAAAGAGACCAACATCTATCTCCCTACAACCTCTTTTCAGGTAGTTGTAGAAAGCAATAAGGTTTCCCTCCAGCATCCATTTCTGCAAGCTAAATATCCCTAAGTCCCTCAGACACTCCTCATAAGGCTTGTGCTCAAGACCCTTCACCAGCTTCATTGCTCACCATCTTTTGAATCAGAACAAACACTCTTCAACTAAAAGTTATGATGTAGGTATCAGCGCCCAGACGCACAGGGGCTTGGTTCCACCAAAGACATGCGTACAGAATAGAGCAAGTGCCCTGTTCAAATACACTTAAACTCATACATATTTACAAAAGTTTCAACATCCCCTATACATACTCAGAACCTCTCTTCACCTGCTCTCACTTCATATGTTAATTAGCTTTTTGTCAGTCTGAGCTTACGCATTATCTTCTGGTGGTCTTGGGTGGGGGTCGCTGGATGAAGTAAGTCTTCCTCAGGTGTCCCCTGGATGAACCCAGTTTCTGCGCAGGCCCTTTTGGTCTCTCACTGTCCTTTAAGGCTCCTGGGCATAGTCTAAACTACAAATCCATTTTTTTCTAGTTTTTGAGCACTTGTTTCTGTTATCAGTCCAAAACAAATGGGCAAAGACCTGTTTTTGTATGGCGAAGAATTATCTGTTTTTAACACACTTGATTACACAGCAAATTATAATCTGTTTAAATTTAGTTATAAGTTCCTGTCTTGGTTTTGAAAGACAGTTGTCTGCCAGGGAAAGCTAGAGCTTCCCTTGGAATGGAGAATGTAAGCCCCCTTCCCTCCAAATAACTGTAATTTTGCTATTAAGGGCTTTCAGGCAAAGATATGGGAATAGGAGTAACAGTTCTTTACTAGGAATATTAAAAAAAAAGAAAATATAAATGTAGTAGTACAAAGACAAACAAGCAAGCAAACAAAAGTCCTGGAAGAAACCCTGACAGGGTCAGGGATATGACCTGACACCCTGTTGGTCAGGGTGTTGGAAGCAGTCCAAATAAATCCTCCTGGAGTAACAGACGTGGTTCTGTGGAGTAGAGATGATCCAGTAGAAAAAAAGTCCAGTGGTGGCGAGATGGGTCCGGTCTTCATCCTGGAGCCCAGTGGAAAGGCTGGATTCCCTGAAATGCCAGCTGTTCCTGAAGTCTCAGTTTTTATCCAGGTAGGAACGGTTGGCTCCCCCCACACTGGGTGGAGCGACTCACAATGGGATGATGTAATATGTCATGTCATTGGTGAGCCTGAATGGCCCATTAGCAGAAGATATCTCCCTGGAGGATGGACAGGTGGTGAAAGCGATAAGAAACACTGCCACACCTGGTTTTAACGGCTGGCCTATTATCAAAAGGCATCCACCCCCCTCCCCCCTGGAGTTACAAGAGATAAAGAAAAAACTGCTTTCAACAGATGAAATAGAATACACATTTTTTGGTTACCTAACCCAAGACAGTTCCCTATATCACTTTTGCCCCTCTTTTTCTACACCATAGGCAAATTCTTTTGCCTTCTAGGTGATACTGGGATACTTTTTATTGCATTTTCATGTGCTTCAAGCATTGCAATAATTTCATTCATATACTTCATTATTTTAACAATCTAAATAAGCATAAGCAATAATACAGTAAAACTTACACAAATTAGAATCAAAAGCACTATTATAGGATGACACAACATGTTTAAGATTCTAGTGGCGGTAGGGGACCATCTAAAGAGTACATTCCACCAATGGTGAGTCATGTCATCCTTTACTCATTTTAAAACTTTCCCTATCTCCTCAGCATCATGGTGGACTGTGATTAAAGTTTTCTTTCCAATCTCCTTTACTTCTTTGAGAATCTTCCTTAGGTTTTCATGTCTTAATAATTGTTCTACTAGAGTAAGGTTCATCCTGATGGGTGTGGGTAATATCTCCTGAACTGTAGTAAAATTAATTTTTACATATTGGTATGACAAAACTGGTGCTTGATAAGAAAAATTGCACTCGTCTATTTTGACAAAATTGCAGATACAAAGATTAGAATGGTTATTGTTCATAGTCAAATTATCTATCACTATGGTGGGGCACGCTGTTCTTAGATATACACAGCCTTGGCCTATATACACAAGCATAGTTGTCTGGTTAACCGGATGAACCTCAAAATTACATACTCTGTTCAGTATCAAAGCAAATGTCTTGTTTATTTATTGTGTTGCTTTCACAAATGAATCTTAGTTGTTCCCTTGCAATACAAGACTCTGTATTTACAGTTCACCACTTCCCCTTAGTCTTTCGTGCCCAAGTTCTATGTTCAGAAGGATATAACACAGCTTTGTCATGGTTTAATCCTAAGGCAATGATGAGGTGAATAATGTGTATTGAGGCATTGTGTATGGTCAACAAGAAAGCAGTCACTGTGCTAATGACAGACTCATAAATGAAATTTATTGAAGTCTACCAGGATTGAAGCTCTCTCTCTAACTCAGTAACATTGTCCCAAACAACCCTTCGGACTTTAGTGGGGAAGGTGCCCTCCCCTCCCTCTCGTATAATTGAGGCAGCCACTGGTTGCACCCATAGTTGTGCCTGTACACAGCTAAGGGCTAAAGAAATGTTGTCTTGAACTGTATCTAGTGCAATTATTTTTAATTCATGATCCTGTTCCTCTGTATTTTTCCACCCTGGTAATACTTTAGATAATTTCTATTTACTAGTGCTCAGTGCTAGTAAGGAAGACTGTAGAGGTTTTTGTAATTTAACTAGATTGCTGCCTGTCACAGCTAATCTGTTCATTAGTACTTCTGAATCTATTGCATTTAAAACCCCCAGTCCCATTCCGATTGCCCCTGTAAGGTCTCCCTTCCAGTTGTGTGGGGCATAAGTTTCTGTAGCAAATTAGTCCATTCCATGAAGGAAGTCTTAAGGAATGGAGCACATTCTGACCGTATGTTAGAAGCATTCACTTGCATTGCCATTTCAACTCGTTTCAGGGACCATTCTGGGTTAATCAATGGCTTTTGAATTCCTGTATTTTTAATGGCATATGGCCTTATTTTGGTAACTGCGGGTTGGAGCTCCCCCTTATGTTGGCCCTTTTCTTTATTTATGTTTTTATCAAGACCCTTGCTTTCATTTAAACAAATTTGTGTTATTGTATAGAAACTGTCGCCCCTTGTTCTTTGCCTTTAATGAGATTTCAGAAACCGTACAGTAATTAGGCATTTGTTGCCAATTTCTGTTGAACATATGAGCCCATATTTTGTTGCATTGTAGAACACTTTCCCTGACCAGTTTGTTGTGTTCCCAGTAACACCCATACCTATAGACCCATATAAGTCATCCCACAACTTACTAATAGTAGTGGTGCCATTGCAGGTGCTTGTGGGTATTACAGTTTTTGTTTCTTCCATATTCTCTTATCCTTTGATTAAAATTAGAATTGTGAAAAGAGTAACTTTCCAGGATGTACTTGCCTGACTTTCCAGGAAGACTGTGGAGCCTTTTTGATTCTGGTGTGATGTATCCATGATGCTTGTTCCTTGATCTTGACTGCTGTGAATGAAATGAGGAGCACTTGGAATGGTCCCTCTCACTGTGGTTCCAGAGTTTTTTCTGCAAGAGACTTTACATATACATAATTTACAGGTTGTATGTTACGCACAGGCTCATTTAAACCCTTACTTCAAGTCCCAACCATGTTTCTGAATTTTGCTGAGTTTTTTGTTTAATGCCACTATGTAGGAGGTTATAATTTCATCTCTAGCTTGTGTGGACATTCCTTTTTGTATTCTATAGGGTCTCCCATACAAGATCTCAAAAGGGCTCAGTCCTTCTTTTACCCTTGGCTTAGTTCGTATGTGCAAGAGTGTTAGAGGAATAGACTGAGGCCAGGCCAAGTTAGCTTCCTGTCCTAATCTCACAATCTTCTGTTTGATCAAGTGGTTCATCTTTTCTACCTGGCCACTTGACTGAGGACTATATGGGGTATGAAGTTGCCAATTGCATGGGGCATTTGGGAGGAGGGAAGGCTTCTTACTAGGAGGCATGGCGTGGCAACACCTTACCTCCAATAAAGTTGCAAGGAAGCAGTCTCCACCAATGGACAGCAAAAAAGAGTTGATTGGCAGACTTTGGGATGGGCTAGGGTTAAGTGATGCAACACCAAAGATATAAAAGGCATAGCAGCCATTTTGTGGGCAAGCACATGGCGGTTTAGTTCCATGCTCCCAGTGCTGTAATTTTTCCTTAATCAGTCCTTTGTTGTATTTTGTTAAGGTTTAATAAACCTCCTAAATTTTTAAAAGTGAGCGTTGTTTCTCACAGCTCTGAAGGTGGACATGCCGCTGGCCAAGGCTGGGCAAATTAGAGATGATAGTAATGCCTCTGTGATAACATATTTAGGAAGAAAATCAAAACAAAGTGAGGGAAGTTTTAATTCCAGCCAGAGAAGAGGAGGAGGTGAGAACATGTGAGAGAAACAACATGAAGACACCAAGGTCAGTGCAGAAGGAGGGGGAAGAGGCACTCCAAGCTCCAGAGCCAAGATTCCTCTGCAGGCCATGGTGATGACCATGGTGAAGCAGGCTGTCCCCCTGCAGCCCATGGAGGTCCACAGGGGATGCAGAGATCCACCTGCAGCCCATGGGGGAGGTGCCCACACTGGAGCAGGTTGATGCCTGGAGGAGGCTGTGATCCAGTGGGACACCCAATGGAGAGAGGGAGCCCCTGCTTCCAAGCTTGAGCAGCCTGCCTGAAACGTGGGTGGAAATAAAACTCTACAACTAGTGATAGTTGTTAGAGCGGTATGTATTTAATCGGCGCCGAAAGGCGTGGGGAATATTTTCACCAAAGACACGCATACCCACCCGACGGTGTTTCCCTCTATTATTCCCCAGGGTCTTACATATGCATAATCTACCTCATACATATTCATTCTCTTGCCCTGCCTATCCTCGCTTCATATGGTAATTAACTCCACGCAGATCTGGGCATGCTCAGTTTGTTGTGGTGGTCTTCTGGGGGTCCCGGAGGATGAAGGAACGGAGTCTTCTTCAGTGAACTCTTCACTTTTATCTCTCCTGCGTGGCTTCTGGCTCTCTTTGGCATTGTTTCAAGGAAATATTCAGTTTATGCTAGCTAAGGGTCTGTGTCCTCCATCTTTATCTGCATTCTTGGCCTTGTTGTCCCAGGATGCTTGCAATTTTCCCTTTACTATCACCAAGAAGTCCTAGAAGCTTGTAATCATGCAAAAGGTTAACAGACACAGCGTTCGGCATCTACTAAATGCCTTCTAAAATGGATTTAATATATATTCCAAAGCACTCTTTGAAATACATCCTAACATCTAGAGGCCTAGTATAAAGGATCATCTGAAATTCTCACATCTCCGTGTCACTGCCCTTGGAGGACTGCACCCCATGGAAAAGTAACCCACACTGCAGTAGTTTTGGGAGGACTGATATTCGTGAGATTGGACCCATGCTGGAAAGGTTCACGGAGAACTGTCTCCCATGGGAAGGGACCCCACGATCTCACAGGGGAACAACTTCTCTCCCTGCACAGCTGAAGAAAACCTTGGGTGACAAAGTGACCAAAACCCTCACTCCCTGTCTCCCTGTGCTCTTGGTGGGGAAGGAGGGAGGGGTTGGGGGAAAAAAGGTGTCTTTAAGGGCTTATTATTACATCTCATTATCCTCTGATTTTGTTAGTAATCAATTCACTTTGTACCTCTAAGCTGAGCCTGTTTTACCCTTGGAGTGTTTTCTCCTGGTCCTTGTCTCAACTCATGAACCCTTTGTTAAATTTTCTCTCCTCTGCCCAGCTGTAACAGGGGAGGGTGAGTAAACGGCTTTCATGAATGCCTGGCTTTTGGCCAGTGTCAAACTGCTACACTAGCAAAAGTAAAAAAATTAAATATAAAAAACCCCACCTTTTTCAGGGTGTAATAAGCTTTTGGTTTGTTTTAAATAGCAGTTACATCTTGGAAATATCAGTTCTTCAATGTGTCGCTTCCAGAGTGAGGCACACTGACAAACCTCAGGAATATGTCTCTCTTCTCTTTGAAATAGAAATATTTAATAGGGCAAGGCACACATCCTTTTATATCACAATGTGTGTATAGAAAAGCTATGGTGGCTAAAACCTGCTCACCCTTTCTTGAATCTGTTAATATCCAGAATTTATAGAGGAAAAACCTGAAGGGGTATACTTTAGCAATCACACTGACTGCGCTGCATCAAACCATGATTCTTGCAGGGTAACAATTTGTCCTTCAAATATGCTGGTATGTCTGGCTTATATGAAAACTGACTGGCAAGCAAATGCTTCTGTAGTATATTGTGCAGCAAGAGTTCCAGCTGTGTGTAAGCTGAAAAAACAGTATTCTCCCAAACTTGGGTTCTGATTTACCATGTAAGACTCTAGCACAGTTTTGGGTAAAGCTACATGGGTTACTTTACCCTCATGATTTACCTATTTTAATTATTTATTTTGAAATCAAGTCAACAATGTCTGCTTTCAGTTGGACAAAGCCTTAGATTCAGAAAAAAAGTATGCCAGGTTAACAGACAACAGAGTTATCTGATAACACAGGGAAAATGGACATGATTATTATTAATTTATTTGAACTATAGCTACATGTGGATAGAAATAAAGCTAGTCTGTCATTTCTTTCTAGTGCAGATAACAAGCAATTGGCAAGTTCCCATATGAAGCTATTTTGAGAATGAGAAGTTCCTTTAACACAACAATCTATTCTGAGGGTGAAAAACAAATGCACCTGTAATAACAAGGGATTTGTCCCACGAGAATCAGTAAAGAAAATATGTAAGCAATCCAAGAATAGATAGATTTGATGGACAAGTAAAATACCTTTTAGTAACCAATAGAATAATTAACAAGAAAGCTATTAACCAATTAAAGTTGTCCACAAGGTTTGTAAAAACTGTATAAAAGACAGCATGCTGCCATAATAAAGAGCCTTCTGAAGATTTTGCCGTGTCACTCTGTGTCGTGACCGTCTCAACAGCAACAGGTACACATTGTATAGGCCAAAAGTAATTGACTGAATGACTGTTCTTGAAGGACATTAGTCCATTGAAGGCCAGGTAAATTGTAGGAGTCCAGGGAGATTCCCCTGGAAATCCTGACCCTGAAAAACTCGAACAAAAACCTGTACAGGGGGGTTCTAAGCCTGTACAGGGGGGTTTGAGAAATGTACAGGGGGGTTGGAGACCTTGGCATGAGCCCCAGACGGACAAGGGATTTGATTATAGTCCCTGGGAGAAATTACCAACATTATGGAAAGAATTGCAAACTCTGGAAGGTAATAAAAGGTAATAATATCAATGCACTTGGGATTTTGGAATGTGAGTGACCAGAGACAAGATGGAGGATTTTGGGCGTTGCCCCGAAGTCTTCTCCTTCTTCTTCGTCTCCATTTTGTGCAAGGGTGATGACACCAAGTAGATTTAGAGGGATTGGGTCAGGTCAGTGGACACCTGTTTAGTGTTCTGTGTGTGTGTTGGTCCACAACTGTAAATAATGTACACGTAAAAAATAGTATAAAAACGCTGAGCCGGGAGAGGGCGGGGGAGAAGCTGTCTGTCGCCCGTGCTGAGCGGACCTCGGCTCGGCTCAAAGAAAGGTTTTGAGATAAGAAAAAATAAACAAGGCTGAAGACCTTGAAACCAACGTTCTACGACTCCGTGTGTTGCTTCTGCGTGGCCTGAGGCTGTCAGGCTTTTCTGCAGCCATCCTCTCGGGGCTAGTAATAGCCTCCATCTCCTCGGGGTGCACAAGAGACCTCGACACAAGTGGCGAGCCAGGCAGGAGACGACGAAGACGGCAGAGGTCATCAGAAGCAAGAAGACGAGACGTCGACTCAACACCTGCTGAAGCAGAAGACCCGAACAGTTGAATCCGAGTCAGCTCAGACCGACGGGATCCCAAGGGCCCGGGATTCGTCATCCTGTCGACTGCAGGTCGGTGGCCAGGAGCTCCGAGCTGAATCAGAGGACACCTGTACGTCGGGTTCTTTCGATTGGTAAGACCAGTTCAGATTTAGAACACCACACCATGGGGGGAATTATGTCCCTGAGCCAAGAACAGCTCAGCGTGCTCTCAGCTTTGCAAGGGGTCGTTTCAGCCCATCCTATAAGTCTCGCAGAAAAAGAACTCCAGGCGTTGTTGCTGTGGGTGAGATGCAATTATCCCCACTGCGAGACGAGAGTGTTATTTGAGCCGGGGTTTTGGCAGGAGGCCAACAGAGAATTATACCACAGGGCGACCCAAAAAGATAAGACAGCGGCCAAGTTATTAGCTGCAGCGAGAATCATGCTTGAAGCCATATCAAGGGGAGACATAGGAATTTCTCCTGACCCACCGCGGGGGGAGGGAGAGGAACAAGGTGATTTATCTGCCAGCGAGGGGCTGACAGGGGCTATAGCTGGCCAGCAGCCAGCGGTTCAAGGGTCTCTTGTGAGAGACGGTTCAGAGGCAAGTTATCAACCTGTCTCGAAAACAGTGGGGGACCAGCAGTTCGCCACTCAAGGTCGTGAAATAGTGGGAGGAGCACTCTCCACGCAAGGCAGTAACACAGCGGGGGGTCAACACTCGTCCGCTCAAGGGATTGAAGAGGTTAAGGTAGACGACTTCCCAAAATCTGTCCCGGGAAAGTGGAAATTAGTAGTTTATCCCAGCGAACAGGAGGATCGAGACATGCTCCTTTTCGAGGCGTGTCCTGCGGGCGCGAGAGGCGAACCCCAGGAGGGGGGACGGGACAGTTGGGAACCAAGCCCACCAAGGAGTCCGTTTACCCCCCCATCCACGCCGCGGGGCGGCTCTCCGACACCTCCCCTTTCCGCGGAGACAGCGGGGCGGGGGAGAGAAGCGGTGGGCGGAGGGCTGGAAGCGCGCGGGGCAGTGGAGGGAGGCGGGGTCGCGCCGAAACCGCGCGGGCAGGAGCACGTCCGAGAGGAGGGACACCGGCAGGAAAGTGTTCGGGAACATCTGGGAAGCGAGCAAGATAGGGGTGGAACGGAAAATATAGACACCGGGACAGTGGCGACGGGGTCAGTTCGTCGCTCGGGAATGACGCATATTACGGGAAGCGGCGCGGGTTTGAGTGCGCTTGCTTCGCCGGGTGTCAGTTCAAGCCCATTGGGGCGGGGACGGAGCAGTGGGTTGGCTTCCAGCGAGCTGCGTCGCGAAGCTGAGACAGAGGGGGTGCCTCTGGGGGGCGGGTCAGTAGGTGACACCCTCCCGGGGACCGGAGCGGCGCAGGCGGGGCCGGGGCGTAGCCAGGGCAGGGAGTTCTATCAAAGGCCTGCCCTTGCGGAAGGCGCTTCGGGGGGGGTCCCCGCACGCAGGCGGCCCTGCTGCGACCTTGGACAGAATGGGCGCTCGTCCCAAAGCGCACACAGAAATACAAGGGAATTTAGGAACAAAAGAGATTTCAGAAGTAAAAAAGGGAAAGCCGCTGCACAAGGTAATTGCAGCGCCACCTGGCGGTTGGAGTGAGGAACTGCAACGGCCGCAACGAAAGTCGCCAGCGACCAGTGGGGCGACAGCGCCACCTAGTGGCGGGACCCAAACATTGCATCAGTTTTTTCCAGTTTCTTATAAAAAACAGTTAGTACCTCCAAAACAGGAAGTGCAAAGGCAATTATTAGAACAATTATTATCCCTGGAAGAAGGTGAAGCATCTCGACAAGAAGAAACGATAAGTCCAGAAGAAGGCTTGGTTCATATCACAGCTTCGCAAGGCGTTCCTACCTCAACAGCAAAGTCAAAAGACTTAATGAAACAATTCCTTCTGCAAATCAAAGATACAGCCTTGGAAATTTTTCCTAATTTATCTACAATATTTCCTGAACTGCAAGCCCTTTCAAAAGGAGGTCAAATTTCCTCTCAGCCTTCAGGAAGTGTTTCTCCAATAATTTTTCAGTTACCTGAAGGGGTTTCCTTTCCTCTAAGCAGTACTTCGCCTGAACTACGTATTTCTACTCCTCGGCTAGAAGGAGGGACAATCACAACCGCGTCAACACGTGATGTGGCAAAGGTTCAAAGACAAAGGGATTCAAAGGTACAAGAATTGTCTAGCCCACAAGGCGCAATGGGTTGGACTGACGAGGTGAAACAATCACCGACAACTTCAAGTGATCCCGATTCAGCAGATGCTTCAGGTACAGCGGCTGTAGCTTTACCAGTGACATATGATGTTCAAGGTCAAAACCCAAGGTGGGAACGATTGGACCACGGGGTGATCAAGGACTTAGCACAAGCAATCCGCGACAGTGGATTGGGATCATCGTATTTTAAGCAAATGTTAAAAGGGACTTTCAGTATTTATGACTTAACACCGTTTGATATAAAATCGATTGTTTCAATGATTCTCACTGATTCACAGTTAATACTTTGGAGAGTTAAATGGAGAAAGGCTCTACAGGAGCTCAGAGATAGATACCAAGGAGGGCCAAATGCAAACCTTACAGTCGCCCAAATGGCAGGCGACCCACCACATGACAATCCAGTTCAGCAAGCACAACAGTTGCCAAGAAATGTTCTTGATGATATTAAAAATGCAGCTCGAAGAGCAATCTTCCAGATTCCACCAGCGGGAATTCAAGACAGTTTATATACAGATATAAAACAAGGAGCAACAGAACCATATAGTGATTTCATAGATCGCCTTAAGCAAGCGATCGACAGGCAAGTTGAAGATGAAAGAGCACGACCACTGATCCTCAAGACCCTCGCATTTGCAAATGCAAATGTTGAATGCAAGCGTGTGCTCAGTCCGATGCCAAGTGAAGCCACGATGGCACAAATGATAGAAGCCTGCAGCAAGGTTGGGACACCGCAACATGTTGCAAGCATCTTGGGAGATCATATGGAAAGGATATTCAGAGCTCAAAATGATAACATTCGAGAGGTGCTTTCAACGCTTCAACGAAGCGGCGTCACGACAGCGAGAGATCAATGTTATAGATGTGGGAAGCCAGGACATTTTAGGAAAGATTGTCCGAATCTTGCGAAGATCGGAAATTCACCGGATGTTTGTCCAAGGTGTAGAAGAGGAAAACATCCTGCGAGTGAATGTCGATCCAAGACGGATGTGGACGGAAGAACCTTACCTTTGCCGGGAAACTCCAAGCAGACCGCGGAACGCCAGCGCGGAATGACACAAGTGCTGGCGGTGGATCAGAGCCAAGCTCCTCAAGTGGGGCAATCATCGGGGAGCGTCAATCCGACGCCCTCAGCAGAACAATTTGCAACTTCCCCAGCGACCCAGACCTGCTGCCACCAGGTGCCCAATGCAATTTGGCAGCTTCCAAAGTAACATGTTTCCTGAATGACGATTATGCAGTGATTCACACCGGAGTCACTGGAACCTCATATAAAAGACAAGAGTTTTTAATAATAGGTAAGGACAGGAGCAGCATCCTGGGACTGGTCATTGTTCCTTCGCTCATTGCGGCAGACAGAAATGAGGAGTTGACAGTCATGGCAAAAGCGCTCAAACCGCCATTGACAATTCCGGAAAACACAGTTATTGCTAAAGCAATTGCCTTGCCATCTCATACGAAAGAACTAGTAATGCCAGTGTTTTTTCAACAAGGTTTTCCTTCAAAGGAACACATGGAGGTTCACGCCTCATGGGTGAAACACCTAGGGCGAGAAAGGCCGATTATTGAGTGCAAATTGACTTGCAACGAGAAAACAATCACCTTAGAAGGAATGTTAGATTCTGGAGCCGATGTCACGGTAATCTCGTGCATTTATTGGCCCAGGGAATGGCCATTGAGCACACCGACGAGTTCTCTAACGGGCATAGGGGGAAATTCCTTATGTCCACAAAGTGTCAATTCAGTGATCGCCACAGGGCCAGGGGGAAAGCTGGCCATCATACGTCCATTCATAGTGCAAAAGCCGATTACAGTTTGGGGAAGAGACATCTTAGCACAATGGGGCGTCAAAATGGAAGTGGATTTTTAATGGGGGTCACTGCGGCACTCACCACTCCAAAACTGATCTGGAAGACAGACGTTCCTGTCTGGGTGGATCAGTGGCCCCTGGAACAAGGGAAGTTGAGTGCGCTCAAGGAATTAGTAAAAGAACAATTGGAAAAAGGACACATTAAGCCGACAACTAGCCCTTGGAATTCTCCCGTGTTTGTAATCCGTAAGAAAGCTTCTGACAAATGGAGATTGCTTCACGACCTCAGAAAGATTAATGAGGTCATTGAAGAAATGGGACCACTTCAATTGGGATTTCCATCTCTCTCGATGATTCCGAGAGATTGGCCACTTGTAGTCATTGACCTCAAGGACTGCTTCTTTCACATTCCATTGCATCCAGATGATGCTCCCAGGTTTGCATTTTCTGTTCCAAGCATCAACAAACATATGCCTCTACAGAGATATCATTGGGTGGTGCTTCCACAAGGTCTCAAAAACTCGCCAACAATCTGCCAGTGGTTTGTGGCGCAAGCTTTGTCTCCGGCGCGTGAAAAGCATCCTGAAGCACAGATCATTCATTATATGGATGACCTGCTCATTGCTGCATCGACTCAGAAAGAATTGTACGAAGTTCGGGACAGCGTGATCAAGGGGGTGCAAAATGCCGGATTGGAAGTTTCCACTTCAAAGATTCAAGAGGTAGCACCCTGGAAGTACCTAGGGTGGAAAATTTTAGAGCAAACAATCAAGCCTCAGAAGCTCCAAATCAAAACAGACGTTAGGAATCTGCAGGATTTGCAACGACTTTTGGGAGAAATCAATTGGATGAGACCAATCTTGGGGATCACGAATGATGAGTTGGCATCGTTGTTCAATCTCCTGAGGGGAGACACGGACATCCAGTCACCCAGAGTTCTTACACCGGAGGCTCGGAAAGAACTTGAAAAAGTTGCCGAAGCTCTTGAACGGAAGCAGGCACATCGTTTTGTAAACACGCTGCCCTTCTTTCTTGCAGTATTAGGAGACAAGGATCAATTACATGGACTAATCTTTCAATGGGACTCCGCACAAAAAGATCCGTTATTGCTTCTAGAGTGGGTATTTTTGTCTTACAGGCCGCCGAAGACGATTTTTACAACTCTAGAAATGATAACGCGAGTCATCATCAAAGCTAGGTCAAGATTGCTAGCAATGGCAGGCAGAGAGTTTACGACAATATATCTACCTTTGAAAAAAGACTATTTTGAGTGGGCACTGCAAATGTCAGAAGATCTGCAGATTGCTTTGTTAGGATACACGGGCACTTGCACAATTCACTTCCCGAGTCACAAATTGCTGAAAGCACAGATATGTCTAAGAGAAAAGCCAAAGCTGAGTGACAAGCCGTTAAAGGCGATGACAATATTCACAGATGGTTCAGGAAAAACTCAAAAATCAGTGATCACATGGCAAGATGAGAAAACAGGGAAGTGGGAATCGAACATAGAAATAGTGCAAGGATCTCCGCAAATAGTGGAGCTGGCAGCAGTGGTCCGAGTTTTCACATTGTTTCCACAGCCTTTTAATCTGATCACAGATTCAGCTTATGTGGCGAGTGTGATCAGAAGGCTTGAAGGATCGCTTTTAAAAGAAGTTGACAATGAAATCCTATATTCTTACCTATTAAGTGTAAAAACATTGATTCGAAATAGAAAGCATGAATATTTTGTTTCTCATATAAGGGCACATTCGTCGCTTCCAGGCTTTTTGGCGGAGGGAAATGCTCGCGCTGACCGACTAGCCATGCCAATTTCGAACACCTTGCCAAACATTTTTGAGCAAGCGAAATTGAGTCATGCGTTTTTCCATCAGAATGCTCAAGCATTGAGGCGAGATTTTCGTATCTCCAAAAGTCAAGCGAAAGAGATCATCAGTGCTTGCCCAGATTGTCAGCGGGTGCAGCCTCCCACGACCATGGGAGCAGTCAATCCGAGAGGATTGCACAGTCTGCAACTATGGCAGACGGATGTCACAAAATACCCTTCTTTTGGGAAGCTCAAAAATATTCATGTGTCAGTTGATACATTTTCCGGAGCAGTTCACGCATCGTTACACACGGGCGAAACAGCTCTACACGCGATCAGACATTTTTCGCAAGCTTTCGCGACACTAGGTGTACCGCGAGAAATTAAGACAGACAATGGGCCAACATATACAGGGAAAGTGCTCGACAAATTTTTACAGAAATGGGGGGTTCGTCACACTTTTGGTATTCCGTACTCTCCGACAGGTCAAGCGATCGTGGAGAGAGCACACCGTACGTTAAAAGCTATATTGGACAGACAGAAGAGTGGGGAGACAAATGCCACACCATACATCCGAATAAATAAGGCTCTGTATGTGTTGAATTTTTTAAATGGCTCAGACTCAGATCCCACTCCACCAATTATTAGACATTTCTCAGATAGCTCAAGAACAAGACTTAAAGATGGACCTTTGGTTCTGGTCAGAAATCCAGAATCAGGGCAAATTGAGGGACCATTCAAACTAATAACTTGGGGCAAGGGTTCTGCTTGTGTCTCCACAGGGCTCGGGCAAAGATGGGTGTCAGCAAGGAATGTAAAACCATACCGAGTCCAAGAGCAAGCGGACGCGAACCTCAGAGTCAGCCACAAAGAAGCAAGCACTCAAACATGAGAAAACTGCGAGACAACGAACGTCCTCGGGCACAACATGCGGAAGAGACTTTTCAGTGGTATTGCAGTGTGAGAATATCTGCAAGGAAAAGAATGTTTGTGATTTGCATGTGTTTTACCCTTTTGCAGGTTGCCTTTAGCGATGCGGTGAATCTGCCGGTCGCACAACCGAGAAATAATGTTTGGGAAACATTGGCTGATGCGGCAGGGTTAGACACGATCTGTGTAGTGCACTCAAGGCCAAGAAAACCACTGTCGACATGTTTAATTGGAAGACCAATTGATAACTGGCCAATCCCAACAAACATTTCTCCAACAATCTTGCAATTTACAAAAAATGCAAATACTCCGGTTGATAAATGGAATATTTGGACGAAGTTTCTTCCCACAGCTCAAGTCGAACCTCAAGAATTGGAAATTCTGGGGTCACTCAAAATGAATTTCTGTATAATATTTAAAGATCAAGAAGTATCCAAAAATAAGATGGTAGATGTCACTCCAAATGGGGCAAGTTTTAAGAATGAATCGTCTTGGTGTAATTACACGAAGACGATGGACAAGCCGTCCAGCCGTGTTCCACTGCAATTGCCAAAAGGAATCTTTTTCATTTGTGGGGACAGAGTTTGGCCAGGTATCCCTGCAAAAGTCAAAGGTGGTCCATGCAGCCTTGGAAGATTATCAATTATAACACCTAGCATTCCATTGTCAGAGGGTCAAATACGAAGGAAAAAGAGAACGCTTGACGACTACAGTCCTGATTGTGATTCTAATATATATACTTGGTCACAAGGCAAAAGATTTATAACATCACTGCTTCTGCCTCAGGCAGCAGCAGGAGCAGCCTTGAAACAAGTCGATGAAATAGGCTGTTGGTTGAGCAAGCATTCTCGAGATGTTTCACAAATAATAAGCGAAATGATGACAGACGTGGATGCTATCAGAAAGGCGACTCTTCAAAATAGAGCAGCCATTGATTACCTGTTATTAGTACATGGCCATGGGTGTCAAGAATTTGAAGGGATGTGCTGTATGAACCTGTCAGACCATTCTAAATCCATTCACGAGCATATAAAGCAATTGCAAGAGAGCGTAAACAACATTAAAGTGGAATCAGGATCGTGGCTAGACGGTGCTTTTGATTTTCTTAATATTACTCCAGCGTGGAAAGAATTTATGAAATTTGTAGTGTATTTCCTGATAGGGTTTGCAATTCTCCTCTTGCTCCTTCCGTGCGTGCTTACGTGCATGCGACGGGCAATGAATCAAGCAGCCAAAGGGGTCTTTTTAGTGCAAACAGAGGGGGGAGATGTAGGAGTCCAGGGAGATTCCCCTGGAAATCCTGACCCTGAAAAACTCGAACAAAAACCTGTACAGGGGGGTTCTAAGCCTGTACAGGGGGGTTTGAGAAATGTACAGGGGGGTTGGAGACCTTGGCATGAGCCCCAGACGGACAAGGGATTTGATTATAGTCCCTGGGAGAAATTACCAACATTATGGAAAGAATTGCAAACTCTGGAAGGTAATAAAAGGTAATAATATCAATGCACTTGGGATTTTGGAATGTGAGTGACCAGAGACAAGATGGAGGATTTTGGGCGTTGCCCCGAAGTCTTCTCCTTCTTCTTCGTCTCCATTTTGTGCAAGGGTGATGACACCAAGTAGATTTAGAGGGATTGGGTCAGGTCAGTGGACACCTGTTTAGTGTTCTGTGTGTGTGTTGGTCCACAACTGTAAATAATGTACACGTAAAAAATAGTATAAAAACGCTGAGCCGGGAGAGGGCGGGGGAGAAGCTGTCTGTCGCCCGTGCTGAGCGGACCTCGGCTCGGCTCAAAGAAAGGTTTTGAGATAAGAAAAAATAAACAAGGCTGAAGACCTTGAAACCAACGTTCTACGACTCCGTGTGTTGCTTCTGCGTGGCCTGAGGCTGTCAGGCTTTTCTGCAGCCATCCTCTCGGGGCTAGTAATAGCCTCCATCTCCTCGGGGTGCACAAGAGACCTCGACAGTAAATCACAACTGTTTCAGTCCAACTGGGAGATTCCAGGATGAGTGCTCAGTTTTGCTTTAAAAATTCTTCCATTAGAATGAAACTGAAGAGTTGAGAGCAAAGATTCTTTACTGGAAAGCTGGTAATCTGATGCAGGATCCCTTAAGGATGGTAGCCTATACACATACAAAATTATACTGCGCCACAGAGGCTGTAAGAGAAGACCATGATTATTGGGGTTTTACTTGCAATATCCATGCCAAAGGCACATAATTAAAAAACACTGCTTTATGGGCTTGATTTCTCAACATAAAACAAATCCACACAGAGGCTATGGTTTTAAGATCTTGTTTTTATTAACTTTTGTCTCAGCATAAATCACAAAAATAGAACAAAGCAAATATCTGAAAACCAAGATAAACACTCATCTTTCTAACATATTTAAGGCACAGATCTGCATCAGTACAAGGTATTCTTAACTCAGTGCTGTAAAGATTATTATTCTGTGCTATATTTGTGCTTGCATTACACTTAAATAGAGAAGCCAGGCAATTAAGACATATACTATGCATGCAGATATTTCTGCTGCCCTTTTCTGTCTCTGAGATTTGGGAAGCAATTCTTTATTAAGCTTTACACTAAAAGAGTTGAGCTAATTTTTTTTTTCAGTTATGGTGTGGGAAATTATTGTTCAAATTTACAAAAACAAAGCAAATAAAGCATAGCTTCTGCAACATGATTTTGTTTTAAAACTCACCATTTTTAGCATATGTTCCATGTCCCCGTTTAATCTGAAAAGAAATGTTTCATATTATATAAGACTAAGCCATCTGCCCTGACAGTAGGGGATACATTCTTTAGTGTTATTCTAAGACAGGATGAGTTTTAGTACTATGAAGTGCTTTACCAGCTAGGTGGTGGGTTTTCTGGTTGGTTGGTGTTTTTTTATGGGGAAAAACCCCCAAACCAACCAAACAACAAAAAAACCCCAAAACTCAAACAAAAAACCCTAACCAAAACCATACCCAAAAGAACAAATACTAAAGCCAAGAGGAAATTGTCTCCATGACAGTAGCTTTTATGAAAGCTTAAAAATAGTCACAGTGTTTGAAAAAAGACAATGTAAACTGGCAGCATACAGCTTTATTATACCACTAATGAGCTTTTCAGGGAGAAATGAGGCCAAAGTAATGGACAGTTGTCTTAGAATGATTCTAGTAAAGTTAGCATACTCTGTAAACTTGGGCTGACTTAAAGTCCTTCTATCTCAATCATCTACTGCCCTGAAATTTTCAAGTCCAGAATCCCATCACTGATATTTCCAGCTGATAAAAGTTTAGAAAATATTCTGATACAAACAAGCAAGTTTTTCACAACAGCTGCTACTAGTAGCAACCATACAGGGAACAGTATCATAACACTAAAATGGATTAGTGTATCAAACAAAATTACTTTATTTATAGGGTTTAACTCTTTATAGGGTTTAACTCTTTATATGGTTTAACTCACCTAGTGAAGTAGGTCTTTTAATTAACCAAAGGACTGTAACATGCATTTTTCATCCCTCACAAAGTACAACTAATCACTACATTTTTAATACAAAAACCTCTTTAGATAGTATGAAGAGAAACACTTTATGAAAACATAAACATTGTTAACATTTATATTCAAACAGTTAAGTTCCATATCTATGATCACTTTTGTCAAATTTTGTCCAAAAATTGCCATTCTGAAGAACTTCATCAGGAGTAACATTCCAAGATTGAAGAAAATAAGGTATGGCAGGAGAAAGGATTAAAAAAGCAAGACACTAGCAAGGACTAATAAAGCTTGATTTTTGAAAATGAATTTTGTCTTAAGAATACACCTGTTTAATAACCAAAAATTTGAAAAACTCAAAAATGTAGTGAGACTGAAGCTAGTCTGCCTTCTTAGGGGAAAAAAAAGTAATAAAGATGAGTTAGCTGGATAATTTAAACAAAACACTCTAGAAACAAAATCTCTTCCTGTTACCCATTAGGCTGGTCAAAAAAAAAATCATTAGGCAGATCAAGAGCAACCAAACACTTTATCACACATTAGGAAAATATTCTGAAACTCACCTTTTTAATAGCAACAATTTGGTTGGTGTTATTACCCATTACTTTACACACAGTGAGAGGAGCTAAACAAAGAATTTTGCATTTTTGCCTAGTTTTGTAGTTTGTTTCTACTTGATTTTGTAATTTGCCTAAACTTTGTATTTTTCATTTTATAGTCTAATTTTACTTTGTAACCAGCATTCATAGCTTTGTTTTAATTGCTATTTAGACCATTAGCTTGTAGTAGAACATTGATAACAAGAGGCTGAGAAAATGAGCAAAACTTGCCAGCTGTGGCCTGATTACAGTGACCTAAGACCTTCAGAACACTAAAAAAGTAGAAACCTGTCCAGATGAGAGAGTTCTGGGTCTCACTTGGCTGGGGCTAATTGCATGAATCCTGCTGTACCAAAACAAAGGGGTGATAATTCAGCGTGACAGTTCAAATGGAGGACATAATGAGAAAGACAAGGAAATAATAAAATTGAAGTTAGCAGCCCAAGAACCCCAGAAAAAGCACTGCAGGTCTGAATATTGGACAGTAGGTGGCAATCTTGCTCCTTGAAAACATAAAGGACAAAAATCCAAGAAAGTCTCAGGTGACGTAGAAGTTACATACCAAGTGGGGAGGATTTTGGGAGTGGTTTGGGAAGTCATTTGAATGTTAGAATGTACATAAACCCAAGGGAGCAATACCAAAGCAGATGCGTTCATGGAGGGGCACCCCAAACATGATCCCCAATATCAAATAAGAAATGCTTTCTTAACAGTGTCTCACTGTTAAGTGAGACTGTTAGGTGATTTTCTTTGAATAAACCATAGCAAACTAAGGAGAGGCTTGACACTACAGAGGCATGCTAGTGTAACCTCTGCAGAGGCTTGGACGTGTCCATCTGTTATAAATACATATAAAATTGGCTTTTCGTAAATATTAAAATGGATGCTGTATGTATAATGTTAAAGTAACTTTGCTATAAAGATAATTTTTATTTCTGCTATTAACTGAACTTAGATACAGTAGTAAAAATAGCTGATATAGATATGCTTGTAACTGAACTGCCTACTTGGTTGTGAGACACTAATTTTGAAGACCTTAGAAAAACTATGTATATTGCTGATTTAGCTGAAAAGATAAGCTTTGCGGAAATCAGTTAAAACTTAGAGGATGGTTAAAGAGAGACCGGATTTTAGATAAGTTATCCCGGATCTAATAACTCATGGCTTGTCAACTCTGTGTTTGTGTGAAGCTTCCTTGCAGAAGCTAATCAATACCCCAGGGATGCAAAACAGTTGCAAACCTCCTGTTTTCAGAAACAACCTATTGAAATAGGCCTGGAAAACAGGAAACAGGGAGTCCTACCAAGGATCCATAAATCATGACACAGCAAAAGGTTGAAAGGTTAGAACGAGGAAGACTCATTTTACTTCTTCATTTCTAGTGACCCCTCCCCAGAATAGACCCCCGACTCATTTCAGGGAACAAACTACGCATGCTTAATAGCCTTTTTGTTAATTAGCATATGAAGCGGAGGAGGTGACAAGGGTATGAATATGCATTTGTATTTTGTGTATTCAGCACTATTGTGGATAAAAGGCTTTGTAATCACCTGTGATCTTTGTAGCGCTCATTAGGGAAATATCCCAGCGCTGCCCGGCGCCATAATAAACATACACTTTC
This sequence comes from Acrocephalus scirpaceus scirpaceus, assembly GCA_910950805.1. NCBI lineage: Eukaryota > Metazoa > Chordata > Aves > Passeriformes > Sylviidae > Acrocephalus > Acrocephalus scirpaceus. The sequence continues at coordinate 2,440,215 of OU383795.1, read as the reverse complement.
TAACTTAAGCTGTTAGAGAGTCTTTTGTCCATCACAGTTGGGTATCGATATTAGATCGATATTCATATTTTAGTAAATCAGTTGGGATAACATCCAATGAACATATGATGAAGACCCCTGCTACTGATATGCCAACTATCAGCACCTGCCATCTGAAGAAAGTATGGACCAAAACCCAAACTGGAGGTGATAAAAAGAACTAGCTAAAACCACAGCCAAGAAATGTGCATGCTCTAAAAAGGCGGACCCAAGGAGGAGCCATGCTAAACAGTTCTTGGAACACATAAACTAGTTTGTGGAAAAGTTTGAATATGCATAATTGTTTATGACTATGCAATAGGCTGATGCAATAGAAAAGGTATATAAAGGATGTCTCCAAAACAGCAGGTGTGCTCTTGGCTGAATGCCAAGCACCGAGCTGTTAAAAACTTTGCTTTATTGTCTTTGTCTCCTATTGTCCTTTATTTAACTCTTAAATTTCACCAGGAGAGTGAACCTCGTTTTTCACACATCTCAGACACAGCCGTCAAGTCACAGAAAGCAGCTCCTCGGGCTGGAGAGGTGTCAGTGCCTTCCCTCAGGAGGAGGCTATGAAAGCCTGATGTCAGGACAGTGGTGGGCAATCAATCTGCCTCCCCCAGCCGCCTCTCCCGAAAAAGGCTGACCCTTTCACCTTATAATCGCAGTGTCACCCCACCTCACAACAGGGCCCCATCGTTGTGTGCGGAAGGTGAGACAGGGCCGGCCCAGTCCACAGACTAGGCAGAGGCAGCCAATGCCAGTGTCGCTGCAGGGAGCCCCAGGACCACGGGGCCTCCCCTCCATCACAGCCCTACCCAAGTCACAAGAGGACCATCACAAGAGCCCCTTGACCATCTATCAAGAAGCAGCTGGGCCCAGCCAACCCCTCAGAGGTAAAAGGAATGAGAGGAATGTGTCTTTACAAACAAACTGTGGGCCTGCTGGTAGATAAAGCCAGATACTGATAGGTGAAAGAAGCAATGGGTGGAACCATAAATTCCAGAGGAATTCCACTAATTGACAAAGACTGTTGCTCACCCAATGACGTGCTAAATTCCTGGACTTAGAGAAAAAGAACAGAGATACAAAGAAAAAGGGAGTCTGCATTAGGCGATGCGGGAAGTCTGTACCGCTCAAGTACCTCAGCCAATGGGGAAAGAGAGAGGGAAATGCAGCTGGGAAATTAGGATAAAAAGGAGGCTATGTATTCCAGCAATTTGAGAGACCCCATGGGAAATGCCCCATGGCCTCTCCTTTTATTCGAATGAAGTTACAGGACTCCTCTGTCTCCTTTTTGGACGTAAACCTCTGACATCATGGATTAATTTTCCTGACAGAGGGGACCCCCGGCACTGTGTGGGCCAGGGGAGCTAAGGAGCTCTGCATAAACAAACCTGTCCCTCCCAAAGAAGTCAAGTTTCTCGTTGTACTTGGCACGCACTCATACATTCATTGCTGCCAGGGCAGGAGAATAGGGGAAAGACAGAGGGGTGAGAGTTTGTCAGTGCCACCACAGCCCTCACCACCCCGGGACCTACTGCGTCCGCAGCTTCACAATAGTGACTCACGACAGCTGCCTGCAATTATACTCAGCTCCTGGTAACTCAGAGACGCGAAGGAGAAGAGGGGTGATGAAGCAATCAGTACCATTCTCTCTAGTGCTGGAGTAGACTGGGGAGGGGAACGTGCAGCTGCTCTTCCATGCCATGGGTTACAGAACTACGTGGCCCCTTGGCTGAAAGCTGTGTGACTAAAGGCTAAAGCCAAGGCCATTGGCTGTACCAGCCTGAGATGCACAGGTAGACCCTGGCTCACTTTGGTTTGCCACATGAAAGAAAGGCTTTAGTTATGGACTAGGCATATTAAGGACTATGCAAATTAAGCCTAGAGATCAGGTATTCTGTGGACTTGTAGCTGGAATTAGACCCAAAGGGCTCTCTTCTGAAACAGCAAATAATTTAACTATTCCTTATTTCTATATTTATTTTCCCAACCTCAATCTGATATTCAGGTGCAAAACTAATAAAAAAAATCCCAGTCTTAATAATATTTGAGAATACTTGTGTCCCTTTTCTGCCCATAAAATCAACCCTAATGAGACATTTGAATATTTTTAAATAGAAAACTCAGTTCTATCAGAGAGTTTACAAATGGCTAACTAGAAAAATATATCAAATGCTAGTTAGATTTTCAGTTGATGGTTTTCTCAATAACAAATTAATATATAGTGTGTTGTGTCAACCTTCTCACCCTTCATATGTGTTTTTATTAAAGCCATTAGTATATAACTGTTGCCTTTTTCCCAACCTGGAAATGAAACTCGAGATAATTTTAGTAAGGAGGCAATATAAGTGCGGATCTTTATTTGAAGGCCTTCAGGAGCAGTTATGGAAAGATGTCCACAAAAGCCCACCCACACAGGGTGAATACAGTTTTATGAGTTTTAGGAAATTAGCATAATTGATAAAAAACACCAATTAGGAGGACAAGTGGTGGTGCAATTCCCCCCCAGGTCAAGCCCCTTCTCTGGAGCCCCCCCTTTGGTACTAGCTGTACTTTGTCCATGAAATGTATCTTGAGGAGTTGTTCTTGGCCTTGGTTCCCAAGAACCAAGATAGCATTGGGGCCCTGCACCTCCCAGGGCTTGGAGCTCTGGAATTTGTTTTGTCTTTCTGCCTAGGGAAAGGCCATGGAAAAGTACTGGGAAAACGAGTCACTAATACAATAGGCTACAAAGCTACAAATATATGTGCAAAGAATACAGAGAACATATAAAAGAAAAAAAAAAGGCAAAACCCAAACATAGCATCACAATCATAATATTAAGGAAATGCCTTTATTGTGAATGTATTTCATTCTTCAACATTGGCCAATAATCTTCCATATTTATTCTGGACCTCCACGCTGTAAAATAAAAGCATATAGTTAAATGTATTCCACTAAAAGAATGGAAAATGGAGATTAAATCTTTTTCACTCTTCTAGATTAACAAATACAGTTTTAGTTTTAATTTTTGATTTAGACATTGATTTTTAACCTGTATAGGAACATGCAGAGTGTCAAGTATCAGCATCTACCCATAAGAACTAACTCCATTTTTTCGGGGGAGAATACAAAAAGATCAATATCTGCAACCTATATTTACAGCTTCTTCCAGTTCTCCCACTCTGAAGAAACATGACTCTTACTCACTTTAGAAAGGTCTGATAAACACAGCAGTAGTAAACAGAAGTTTTAGAATTATTTTCACTGCCCAAATTCCAAAGCAAAACCAAACCCAAGGTCAGCCATTACAGTCTTTATGAGAAATCAGAAAGGTACTCAATTCATTATTTTGCTAATAAAATTATTTTACAATTTACCTCACCATTAGAAAATTTATGCTAGAGGTCAAGGAGCGTATTACTATTCAAAATGATTCATTTTATTTCTAATTATACCATCATACTGATATACATGAAGGAAAACTGATTTCCTCTATTAATATAATCACACTGTAGGTGTCCTTATAATTTAACAAAGCTGTGTGTCTTCATTTCAAACTCACACCCGTCTTTCCACTTCTTCATATTTTGTGCATTCTCCCTTTTTAAGCATCGGTGTTTACAACTGAAACTTGTTACAGAACAAAAGCAGGTTTTTCTTGCCTTTTATGTACAATGACATATTTGCAAATATTGCAGAAAATATTTATATCAAGTTTAATAAAATGTTTCTACTACTAGAAATACAAGTGGTAACTTACTAATACATAACTTATAAATACTAGCTCGAGGAATATTTTGGACTTCAGTCACCTGGTAATAGCCTTTGCTGATCTAAGAACAGACTGTTGTGCTCCTGTACAGCATATTCAAATTACACATTAAACAGCTGTTACTCAACAGGTAGTGACTGTGATTAAAGTAAGCTATGACTATCACAAGCTGTCTGCATGTCTGTATCTCTCTAATTAGTGATACCACAAGCTACTAATTAGTGAGAGTTGGGTACCTTGTGTATTAAGATTTTGTAGTTTGGGTACTGTGCATCAAAGCAGTGAAAATTCCAAGTATAGACTTGCCAAGAATTACAATGTAATATCGTATTTTAAACTTGGAAGGAGGTGTAGGAATAAGATAAATACTAGGTAAATACAGACAATACACAACAATAAATGAAACTTACTTGAATATATTCAATCTCTTCATCTGACATTAGTTTTCGTCTATATTTCTGAGGTAATGTTCTTGTTAATTCAGAAGTGTCTGGTATACCTTGTACTCTACTAACAGGTGAAAGATTTTGAAATCCTGGTGATCTGCCTCCTACAGACTCCTGTGCTTTTGAAGCACCAAGAGATGGCATACTTGTTTGTAGAGATTCCAGTACTGAAATCCAGATTGCAAAACAATTACAGAAATATAACAAGACTGTAAAATTAATTAGTGAGCAGCCAATAAAAGCTACCAGTTATTGACAATGTTCTTCATTATAAAAAATACTTAAAAGAATTAAAATAGTTAAAAGATACTCTACTTCTCACAAGCTATTTTTATTGTTGTTAAATATACCAATAACACAGTGAAAAAATTCTGAAAGTAAAAGAAAGCATATTTGAGTGGCAGAAATACTGATGTGGAAACAGAAGATAAATCAACATAGATCCTAACAAAGGCTTTTTCACTGGGAAGCTGTACTTGCAGAAGCAGCATGAAGTATTGAATGTGTGTGTGGAGGGGATGATGTAGAAAGATAAATAAATAACATCCAACTAAGATGATGCTTTTTGTTTACTGCAACTGTAAAGACAAACAAATGAAAAAGAGGTAGAGGCGTAGAGAAAGAAAAAGCTCACAACTACGGCATACCACAACATGTAATAGAATGCTATACCCATTCTTAATATTACAAAATGGCATCAAGAAAGTAAGGTCCCAAACAGAGCAAGGAGGAAGAGAACCCATCAGAAGAAGCAGAATCTGAACAGGGGGCATGCCATTAAACTGAAATTTTAAAATTTAAGAGCAGAAGGCAAAGGGAACAGAAGATGAAAACAGAAGAAAACAACACATAGATGATAATAGCTTTGGCTAGTAATGACTACAAAGTATTTTTAAGAAGTAGCATACCTTATATATTAAAAAAAGAAAGTTTCTCCAAATTTGTTTTATATGCCACATAAATATTTAGAGATTTGCCTAAGATTTTCTTCTATTGTATTTTTAAAGTCTGAAGTGTATTTGCAATAGAAGCATTAGCCAATCAAAAACCCAAAGTCAAGACTAAAAAATACCTGACCTAGTACTACTGTTGCTTAAGCTCAGATACAGTCCCTACTACAGTTTTCCCTTCCCTGTTTGAGACCATCATGTTGCAGTAGTAATATGATAATGGAATTTGGCTGGCCTTTAAAGCACTCACATCCCTAAAAGTATAGTCTTTATCTGCAGAGCTCTGTGTAGCTATGTAGAAGCAACATTATGGTATGGTGAAACAGTTATTGCTACAGCATTCAAGCAAAGTGAAGTAAATTGCAATTTACTAGTGAGGCAGCAGAAATTAATGTAGAAAGGTCTAACATACTTAAAATATATAGCCACAAAAATCTTGTGATGCACATAAGTATAAGCTAAGTAACATGTTTTTAAGCCTTTGAGAAAGCAATTCACTGGCATGAAAGGTGGTGCAATTGGCTGAACTGGGCACAACATACAAAATTCTGACTGAAAGTTATTGCAAAATATAGCTCCTGAAGAATTCACAGGTAAGTCAGAAGTGGCACTGATGTTCATTGTAGATACTTTGCAGTGTTAATGGATAAACTAAACTTAAAGCTAAATCCTAAATATAATGCTGTGGCAAATAGTATGGTATCATTTCTAAACAAGTGAGAATAACAACAGAGCTTCTTGAAATATCTACTATTTTAGTTTCAAATGCTTTATTGACTCAAAAGGAATATTAAAACAACATATAGCTCATTAACTTTGATGTTCTAAATGTAACAGTATTGCGGTTCCTATAAATATAACCATAGCTATAGGTGTAAAAATTAATGCCAAAGATTGCAATGAAGTTAATTTTTTTTCTCAGCATTAATTATTAGCACAAAGAAACACTTCTTAAAATGTACAGTGGAATGGCTCGTAGCCATAAATCAGGGTTTTAAATACCACCATCACACACTCCAGTTAGGAAAAGAAAGGATGAGGAAAATGCAACATCATTTTCTGCAAAGATCAAATATCTAAGGCTGTTTCAAATTCACTTGGATACTATCACTTCAGGCAAATATTAGTATTTTCAAAAATGTGACTTCTTATATAAGTAGAAAAACATCACTAGAAATCCTTGTGAATCTGCCTTGACCAAAAAATAAAGGCATGCATGTATTATTTATATTTCCACAGTTGTATAGAGTCTGAAAAGGAAGCCTTCAAACTAAAACAATGATGATTCAGAAATCCTGCTCAAAATCAGTTGAGTTGCATAGTCAAAGCAGAAAAATTGTGTGCTGATTCTTATATACAACAGTTTATGCAAAGAAATATGGCATAAGTTGTATCTATAGATGAAATACTTACTTTTAGGTCTGGGACTACTTTTTCTGTCTGGGAACTTTATTAAGGGAGTATGTAGCTTGACTACCTAGAACAAGACAACATAGTAGGAGAAACAGGGAGAATAAAATATATTTCTAGACAAACATTAACTTTACAATAATAAAATGGAACGTACAACAAATTAAACAACCACTTCTATACTGCTGCTTTCTGCACCAGCACTGTGATAAAATATTACTTGAATTTTATTTTTACCCAAGGAGAAATTTCACCTTTAAAGGCACTACTCCACTCTAGGGTTCAGAATAGGAATAAGCATTCTCTTCCTTTTCTCACAGCAATCAGTGTGCATGCAGAAATAGCTATTACAGTAACAAAAATGGAATGATGAAGTTTTAGCATGTGAAATTGCTAGCAGTGCTCTCTACCTGTATGTATTTGTTCAGCTGGCTGGCTGGGATTGATTAGTTCCATTAAGAAAAAAAACCCTATAAATTATAACGTCTGGTATTCAAAGCCACTGTGCTTATTTTTAAAATATGTCTTTTCAAGAAGACTCTATGTTTCACCTTTGAAGGGAAGAAGGATGGCTTAGAAAGGAGATACTGATTAGCGCCTTCCCCTCTTGAAGAGCGACCGAAAAGGGGCAGCCTGCAGACTGCTCAGTAACATCCTTTGGTACCAGAACCAGGCACAGGAATCAAATGACCGGCGCCACCGGGCCGGCCCCGCCGCATGCTTCTTCCCCCGCGCCAAGGACATCAGCCTCTCCAGCGGCGCCTCGGGCCTCGGCCACCTCAGGCCCCGGTGGCCGAGCGCGAAGCGAGGCCTGCCACCCGCGCCAGGTTCCAGGCCCCAGGCTCCCGGCCCCAGCCGCCCCAGCCGCCTCCCGGTCCGCTGGCCGCGCACTGCTACCTGTACGACTCTAGTGGCAGCCGCCATCTTATTGCCCATGGTGACGCCACATCCCAGAGCCTGAGGAGCAATACCAGGCCACGCCCACTATGAGCGGGGCCCAGAGAAGGGGCTGTTTGAGGCAGTGCCAAAATACAAGTAAAATAAAGGGGCAACACATTGAAATTTAAAAATCGCTTCAAGTAGCTCTGCATTTTATTTGAATTCGATCAAGACACAGCCAATCCACATTTTAAAAGCTGACCCTCGCTTATAAAGAGTGCCGATGTTTGAATTTAACATATTACTTTGGTGAGTTGACCCCGGCTAGACAGATGCCAGCCAAGCTGCCTTATCCCTTCCCCTCCTCAGCAGAACAAGGGGGAGAAAAAGACGACAAAAGGCTCATGGGCTGAGATAAGGACAGGGAGATCACTCAGCACTTACCATCACAGGCAGAACAGACTAATATGGTTCTCAGCTGATATCTTCTTGATTACTGATACTTCTTTTTTTATTCTCCACAGAGCACTTTCAGTTTGATTTCCAATTATTTCGATTAATGCTGAAATATTCACGATTGCTTTTTCCAATTCACTAACTCCTAACCAGGGGATAAACCATCTGGCAAAGGAATGGAAAGCTGTGGATCTCTTTTATCAAAGGATTGCTAATTCTTTTGGTTCATTTTAGATCAGCCTTCAAATTCTTGGTAACTGTAATATTTGGGATTATGGCTCCTAAAGTGCAAGTACCCTTGTCACCAAAAATCGGGAATAAAACTATCTAACACTGTAACTTCAGTATTAGAAAGCAGCATCACTTTTATTTATGATGCCAGGCATGAGGGAGATATTTCCACCTAACCCATGCACCACAGCTCACTTACAAAATGGTTTAAATCTATGTAACTTATACACATTCATTACATATCTTGAATCTCACACATAGATGCTAAATATCCCTGCAAATTCTTTCGCATATTTAAATCACTTCTCAGATCTTATTTACATTAGAGTAGGGGTCTTTTGAGGGTCTCTGGTGGTCGATTGGGGAACATCACATTCCTCAAATTATCCTTTTTTGGTCACAAGCCTCCATAAAAAGTTTATTATCTTTGAATGCATCCCAGTGATGTGGTCTGGCCAAGATATACCGTTTTATCAGTGTTGCTCAGGCCCACAGTCTTTAGGGCTAAGATAACCACTTGCACACATTAATACAGGACTAAGCACTGTCAGTTAAAGCTAAACGAATTCATCAGACTTTAACACTATTTCTTACAATGAAAGATTTTCCCAAAACCCTTCCAGTTCCAAGGTAAAGGCTTTTCACATAACAGTTAATCTGAGCAGCCCCAGGCCTGTGCAGTGCTGCACCAATCCATTGGCCACAGGAAAAATCTCAACCAGCTCATGGTAACAGAGGAGCCCACAAACAGCTTAAACTTGATACTGGTGAATATGCCACTTGCATTACCTTACCTTTATCTAAAAGTGCAGCACAAAGTTCTCATGAAAACATAATTTACTGTTTGCTTTTAAGAAAATCTGATCACACTACAGTTCATATGATTTCCTACAAAAGAGGTGTTGATGCAACTTACTTTGTCTAGTCCTTTTTGGGGGATTACATCTGTTTATACATGTGCTAGGGTAAGGTGAAATCTCCAGATCTCACTCCTGATCTTATTCTTCTTGATCTATATTAAATGAGATTCTTACCCACAATGTTGCCCATTTTGTATAAGTGGGGATTGGAAGTCCAATTAAATGTATTCATTTTCCCGAATGTTCAGACATATGAGCACATATCCAACAATCACTCAGATTAGCTCTTTGTTACTTCCTACATCAATTTCAGGTGGAGACTGATGCTCTATTGGTTTTCCAGACCTGATCTCAGTGGTATTGTTGCCTTGGGAAGGCTGACCTGAAACAGAGGCCAGGCAAAACTAGAGAATAAAATCAGGATTTATTAAAAGGTCCCCAGAATCCACGCTGGGCATCACAGAAGCCTATGCAGGGCTGCACCCAGGGTGGGATGCAAGTGGTAGCAAAGATGGCTCCGCCGTCATGAGATTTTGCCATTTTATAAGTTTAGGTCTATTTGCATATTGGGGTCCAATTGTCCAATTACAGCCCCAGGCCATGAGGTCCCATCCTTCTTGTTCCACCCCTCAGTCTATCATTGTTTGTGTTCTTGGCCTGAAAGTTGTCCTTGGTCTTCCAGCAGAAATGGATTTGTTTTGTCTACCTGCTCCATAGAGGGAGCTTAGTACAGTTCCTAATACAAGGCTTCATCCCTAGGCAGCACAGAATCTGAAAATATAAAAGCTAAGGCATCATTTCCCCTCTTTAGAGGCTTGACAAGGTCTTTTCCTTGTCAAATCTCTACTCTAAATATCTACTAGTAGCAGGTATTTAATAACAAATAGGTATTTAACAATAATCTACAGCTAACAATAATAAATTTCTGACCATGATAAAAATCTAATGAGCCACTAACAGTAAACATATATAATAACAGATAAATATCCAACAACAATAATAAACACTAGTGATCGACTTTTAACATTAGTAGTGTCCAGTTAAGTATTATACTGAGGAGAATAATGATTATCATGTGCAGTTCTACAGACACAAAGGAGAAATCATTTAAGGCATGGTTTTATCTGGATCAGACTGTATTCACAGTTGTTTCGGGTGCAGAAGCTTTCTTAACTCTAGAATAGTGAATCCAGGGTACTTTGCTGGCAAGTTTGACTGCAGTGAGAGTGGTCAGCAGGACTTGGAATGGTCCTCTCTATCTGGCTTGTAGAGGATCACTGTCCCACCATTTAACATAGACCCAGTCTCCAGGCTGAAAGGGATGTTCAGGCGTGTCAAGCCCTATGGGTCTGGACAGCACGATGTAAGCCTGGAGCTTCTGCAAAGTAGAACCTAAAGCCATTAGATATCTCCGTAAATCAAGTTTCCCTCTCATGTTAATCTCACCTGGAATACGTGGTTGAGCAAGACTTTTACCACTTCCTTGGCTGTGTTAGTGCGACAGGGGTAAGCTTCCGGCCATCCGCTGAAGGTGTCAACTAAAGCCAGTATGTACCTATATCTCTCCCTGAGTGGTAACTCTGCAAAATCTACTTGCCAGTAATCTCCAGGAAGAAGCCCTGCCTTTGTTACTCCTAATACAACCCTTTTCCTTGTGTCTGGATTATTTTTGCAGCAGATTTGACACTTGCTCACTACTGACTGGATAATATCAGTCATTCCCTTTCCTATTACTGCCTTTTTCAGATGTTTCAGAAGGTTTTGGATCCCAAAATGTGTTTTTTTCGTGCTCTTTTTGAGCCAATTCTCACAGGATTGGGGCGGGACTACAACCTGATTTGCTGGGGTAATGGCTTACTTGGTCTCTGATCTCAGCTTTAAGTAACTTGATTAGCTTGTGGTCTGCTTGGTCGTATCTTGGGGTAAACTTTGATAAATCAATCTCTTTTTGTGGGACTATGGCCAGAATGCCTTTTTCTGCAACCCCTCTTGCCGCTTTATCAGCAAGGCAGTTTCCCAATTCTGGAGTGGTTTTCCCTTTCTGGTGGCCTCTACAATGCACCATAGCTACTTCTGCGGGTTTTTTAATGCTCTCTAAGAGGGCAAGTATTTGTTCAGCATGTTTGATCTGATTACCTTGAGCATTCAGCAGTCCTCTCTCTTTCCAGATGGCTCCATGGGCGTGGACAACACTAAATGCATACTTCGAGTCGGTCCAGATATTTACCTTTTTCCCTTCACTCAGGTCTAGGGCTCTTGTTAGCGCTATCAATTCAGCTCTCTGTGATGACACATCTGCTGGCAGGGCCTTTGCCTCGACCACCTTATCCTACATGGTTACTGCATAACCTGTCATCCTTTTCCCATTTTTCATAAAGCTGCTCCTATCTGTAAAATGCTCCCAGTCGGGGTTTTCCAGGGGCACGTCTTTCAGATCAAGTTGACTGGAATAGACCTCTTCGATTGTCTGCAAACAGTCATGTTCAGGTTCATTGTCAATCAGGGTGGAAGACAGAAACATGGCAGGGTTAGCAACAGACGTTGTTGTCAGGGTAACAAAATCTTGCTCTAGTAGCAGTGCTTGATATTTAAGCATTCGATTCCCGGATAGCCAATGTCCCCTCTTTTGTTCTAGTACAGCTGCTACAGCATGGGGCACATATACTACCATGCGTCGTCCCAGGGTGAGCTTTCGAGCTTCTTGGATCAGGAGGACAGTAGCTGACACAGCTTTCAGGCATCCTGGCCAGCCCTGGGCAATACTGTCCAGCTGTTTGGAAAAATAGGCCACAGCCTTCCGTTGACTCCCAAGGCGTTGCACTAATACCCCCAACGCCATATTCTTTCTCTCATATGTAAAAAGTTCAAAAGGCTTAGTCAAGTCTGGCAGCCCTAGTGCCAGGGCTGACATTAGGGAGTGTTTCAGCTGTTTAAATGCTGCTCTAGTGCTTTCAGTCCATATGATAACTCCTTTTTCGGCTATCTACAAACGGCACCAACTTACCATTCCCAGGAAAGCTTGCATCTCTCTCACAGTATGGGGCTCAAGGAGTCGGCAGATGGCTTCCTTCCGTTCTTTGCTGAGCTGTCGGTGTCCATGGAAGATTTCAAGCCCTAAGTAAACTACTGCTTTTTTAGTGATCTGTGCTTTGTTCTTAGAAACTTTGTACCCACTCAGTCCTAAGAAGTTTAATAAACTTACGGTAAGCCGTATGCAATCGTCCTTAGTTTTGGTTGCAATCAGGATGTCATCCACAAATTGAAGAATAACTCCTTCTGGCTCAGGCTCTCGTCTTCTCCAGTCTTCTAATTCCTTTGCCAGCTGGTTTCCAAATATTGTGGGACTGTTGTGGAACCTTTGGGGGAGAACTGTCCAAGTGAGCTGAGTTTTCCTGCCTGTTTCAGGATTTTGCCCCTCAAACGCAAAGAGCTCCTGGCTGCTTTTATGCACAGGAATGCAGGAAAAGGCATTCTTCAGATCTACAGCTGAAAACCACCCTAATTCGTCTGTCAGTGTAGTCAAAAGTGAGTAGGGATTGGTAACCACTGGGTGTATGTCCTCAGTAATTTTGTTAATTGCTCATAAATCTTGTACTAATCAATAACTCTTACTGTCTGCTTTCTTAACAGCTAAAATTGGGGTGTTGAACTTGGACTCACATGGTACTAATAGACCATGTCGCAGGAATTTTTCAATTACAGGTGCCAACCCCTTGTGGCTCTCTAGTTTCAAAGGGTATTGTTTTTGCCTTACCGGTGTGGCTCCTGGTTTAAGTGCAATACTCACTGGTTCTGCTCGTTTGGATCTTCCTGGGATATCACTGGCCCATAGTATGGGATTTACCACATTTTCAACTTCAGCAGGGATTTCATCAAATTTTTCCTGTACGAAAAGTGCAGCAACTTGGACAAATTTAGAGTCAGGAATTACAACCTGTACTCCCTTTCCCTTTTTAAATTTGATTTCTACTTCTAATTTCTCCAACAAATCCCTCCCCAGCAATGGTTTGGGGGAGTTAGGCATATACAGAAATTGATGGGTTACCCAGTGCTTCCCTAGCTTAAATTTTAAAGGTTGAATGAAAGGCCGTGTTTTGGTTACCCCGGTGGCCCCAACCACCTGTACAGTATCATGACTCAGTTTCCCTTCCAAAGCATTCAACACAGAATAAGTAGCTCCAGTATCTATTAGAAATTCAATGTCCTCTTTCCCCAGCTTAGCTACAACCAAACGTTCTGCTGGGGAAGAAGCCTTCGGTCTCCATCACTCAGAACCTGAGTCACTTGACTCTTGCACCACGGGAAGCTGGGGGACTGAGGATTTTTCTTTCAGTGCTGGACAGTCCTTCTTCCAATGGCCTGTTTTCTTACAATAGGAGCACTGATCCCTGTCTACAGGGGGGGTTTTCTTAGATGACTTTTCTTGAGTTGCTTTCTTGTTAGGTTGGGATTTAACTTTTTCAATTGAACCTCTATCTCGAAACACCTTCCAGGCAACCTCTAGCAGCTTATCTGTCTCGAACACCCTCTATCTTTTGCAATTTTTTCCTTATATCATTCGAAGCTTGACCCATGAACAAAAGCACTGGATGGGCTTTTCTGTCTGTTTATTCCGGATCTAAATCTGTATATTTGATGGCATTTTCTCTTAACCTGTTTAAAAAATCAGTGGGTGATTCATCATAATTTTGCTTTACTTCATAAATCTTTGACCAATTTATAGCTTTAGGGACCCCGTGTTTTAGTCCATAAACTACTAGGGTTTGATATCGTTTCAACTTTGCCAATTCTTCTGGTGTATTTGGATACCATCTTGGATCTTCAAGGGGGTATATCTGTGGGACAGTGCCTTGGAGTAATCCATTTGCAATGCTTGCAAAAAAAAATGCTTGCAACGTTACTGAGGTAACGATGGCTTTGTTAACCATTCTTCTCTCTGTAGGGTCAAGTAACGTGTCTAACATAGAGTTCAAATCAGCCCAGTCAGGGTTTTGTGAGTTAATTGCCCGTTCTACTAACATTGCTACTTTATCTGGATTCTCTTTGTATTCCCCTACTGTAGCTTTCCACTGTTCTAACTCAATAAGGGAGTATGGGACCTTCACATACATTGGTCCCTGACTGCCGGCAGCTTGCCTCAGTGGAGCTTGCAAAACTGCTTCTCATCTCTTTGCCCTGGTCCGTCTAGCAATCGGGCTACGTTCTCTGATGGCCCGTCTAGCTATTTTACTTCTTCTCCGCCTACCTAAGATCTGCTCAATCTCATCTTCTTCCTCTGTATTTATCTCATCTTCTCCCCCTGTGCTGTCTGACTCGGTTGTTTCTGTTGTAGCATATAGTCTGTTCTGCCTGTTCCCGATCCCAGAAAGGGCCAAACAGGATTTGCAGCGCCGCTGCCTCTGAGCTGTCTGCCTGTGCCCTTCAATGACATCATCTGAGGCAGCTCCCTGGCCTTCAGGGTTGCTATGGAAACTTACAGGCCTGGGAGCAGAGGGATAATCACTCCTCCCAAAGGAGGTTGTTTCTCCGCCCCGTTTACGGCAGGAGTTTTCTCTGGGCACCACCTCCAGAGGCGGAGCCATGGGCTGCACGCGCTGACTGTCCTCCCCCCCTTTTCCCTCCTCTTTCACTTGGGGAGGGCCTGTCAGGGGCACGCCCCCCCCGCCCTCCCTTTTTCGGATGGTGATGGGAGGGACTCTGCTGGGGACAGGGGCGGGGGTGGTCCAACAGGGGGCGGCAGCAGCGGCAGCCCTGCCATTCCGACCGGAGGCTGGGATAGGGGTGAGGGACCCACCCCCATGAGGGGCGGTGGTGGCAGCGGCCAGAGCCCATCCCCCCTGTCTGCTGTACGGGATCAGGGGTGGAGGCCCCCCCACCCCACACCCAGGGGTGGTGCCGGCAGGGCTTGGGGCAGCGCTGGTGGGGGTGGGGGTACAGCAGCCCTGCTAGGACCTGGACCCGCTCTCAGATCAGGGGCGACAAAGTCGAATTCTGCCTCTTCCTTGATTTTATATTCACTATTCCACATTAACTCATAGTCTTTCTTACTTTCCCCCTGTTTTTTCTTTAAGACCAGTATATGGTCCTTTTTCTCCAGCTTCTGGCGAGAAGCTATTATCATGAACAGACGGGCATATTCCAGTTCATCAAAATATCGATCTTCACATATGCGAGAAATTAAACTAGATATCAATTTCTTATCGAGACTTCCGAATTCAGGCCACTTCTGGTCACTATCTAGTTCATAGGATGGCCACATATGCTTTGAAAGTCTTATAAGTTTAGATCTATGAAATAAGGAATCGCCTCCTGTTATATCAGCCCAGCTTCGCAAGACTGATGCCAGGGGGCTATCTCTTGTGATGTTATCATTGCAGCCCTTACAGGAGAATGCACACCCCATACCTTATCAACTATGACTGAAAAGAGAGTGAGAAACAAACAAGCGAGGATTGGATTCAAACTCCCGCCCTTCAGGGTTTGAGCAGGATTCCTTCCCCCTCTCGCTGCTGGCGTCAGGCCAGCAGCCCTGCAAAAATGCTAGAAATGCGAGCGTGGAGGATGCCTCCCCCACTCCACCGCTGGTGCCACACCAGCACCAGCAGCCCTACCGAGATTCTGGAACACTAGAATCCACTACTAGCATTATGCCAGCAATGCAATGCAATCTAGCCCCTGCCTGACTCGGGTGCTCTCGGATTACTCACGTGCCTCTGTCAGGTCCCCGGAGCATTGGATTCTTGGGCTCTGACACCCCCTGGCCACAGCAAGGATTGTCCCCTCTCAAAATAAGTCGGGGTGTTCTCCTGGTCCAGGGGGGTTTTACAGATGCCTCACCTGTCCCTTCGTGGTCACCAGAAGCTGTTGCCTTGGGAGGGCTGACCTGAAACAGAGGCCAGGCAAAACTAAAGAGTAAAATTAGGATTTATTAAAAGGTCCCCAGAATCCACGCTGGGCATTACAGAAGCCTATGCAAGGCTGCACCCAGGGTGGGATGCAAGTGGTAGCCAAGATGGCCACGCAGTCACGAGATGTTGCCATTTTATAAGTTTAGGTCTACTTGCATATTAGGGTCCAATTGTCCAATTACAGCCCCAGGCCGTGAGGTCCCATCTTTCTTGTTCCACCCCTCAGTCCATTGTTGTTTGTGTTCTTGGGCTGAAAGTTGTCCTGGGTCTTCCATCAGAAATGGATTTGTTTTGTCTAACTGCTCCATAGAGGGAGCACAGTACAGTTCCTAATACGAGGCTTCATCCCTAGGCAGCACGCACAGAATCTGAAAATATAAAAGCTAAGGCATCAGAGGGAATATGTGATCTTAAAGCTAGTGCAAGATTTTGACAAATTACAGAATGTAACTATGTCCTGGGGTAACTGTGTGGTCTTGTATCCCCTATCGTCTACTTTCTGCCAGATATGAGCCTTATGCCTTTAAGTCGGATCCGAGAGAGAAGGGGGGAAGCGGTGGAATTCTTTCTGTGCCTGTTTTCAAAAAAGAGCTAAGCCGCTCGGTTTTTTTCCCAGCTCTCGGTTTTCTTTCTCCAGCGAGAGACACTGAGCTTTTCTTTGCTTTATAAGCTATTGTCCCGGTTTGGAACAGATTAGGGGGAGAACCCCTTAAACAAACCTCCCCCACCCCCTCCCCCACTCCCAGACCTGGGTTCGGGAGGGAAGAAAAACTCCTTGGAGGGAAAGTGGAAAAACCTATTTTATTAACAACACTCCCCACACAAAAGAAAAAAAAGAAGGAAACAGGTACTGTGTGAGGAGAGGCGCTGATCTTCTCTGTCGAGCTCCAGGAATTCCCAAACTTTCCTCAGGTCAGGTCAGTCCAGAGCCGGTCCTAATCTTCGGGAAGGGGAAAGGAAAAAGGAAGGAAGAAAAACAAGCAGAGAGTAGCGAGAAAATAGCAAAAAGCAGCAAGCACGCCTAGCAGAGAGCAAGCCAAGCCAAAAAGTGAAAGTAAAAAAGCCCGCAGCCGTTTCCCCCCCCCCGCCCCAGCGAGGGCCCGCCTATCAGCCGCAGTCCTCGCCGGAGGGGAAGAGAAAACAACTGCCAAGACACAATATAGCCCCATGATGTAGGATATAGAGTAGGAGTCACCTGCCAACCCAGGACATTCCACTCCTTATCCTACATCGTGGACACAATAAAACTTCATTCCACTTACTCAGACTTTCAACACTTACACATTTCCATCCGTCCTACTTGCTCAGATCCTTGACACTTTCAAGTTTCTTTCTGTTCCATATCTGACTGATTTAACGCACATATGAATCTTACCCCACATTCAGATCTCCCTGAGGTACACATCGTATTGTTCCATCTTCCTGCATTATCCACCATGTATAGCCCGGTCCTTGAGCAGAGACAACTCCACGGATGGGTTTGTCTGTACTCGAGGCAGGGTTGATCCATACTGTCTTTCCCAACAAACCTCTAACATGGGCCACTGGGGCTTTATCTCCATCTACTATGTTAAGGAGCTGAGACTGAGCAGGGCCCGCTCGGTTGGTGGAACCTCGGGTGTTAACTAACCAGGTGGCCTTTGCTAGGTGCTGCTCCCAGTTTTTTAGGGATCCTCCACCCAATGCTTTCAGGGTGGTTTTTAACAACCCATTGTATTTCTCTAATTTACCTGCAGCTGGTGCATGGTATGGGATGTGATATACCCACTCAATGCCATGTTCCCTAGCCCAGGCTTTAATAAGATTATTTTTGAAATGAGTCCCATTGTCTGACTCAATTCTCTTGGGAGTACCGTGCCTCCAAAGGACCTGCTTTTCAAGGCCCAGGATGGTGTTGCGGGCTGTAGCATGGGACACAGGGTAGGTTTCCAACCATCCCGTGGTGGCTTCTACTGTGGTCAGCACATGGCGCTTGCCCTGGCGGGTTTGAGGCAGTGTGATATAATCAATCTGCCAGGCCTCCCCATACTTGTACTTAGACCACCGCCCCCCATACCAGAGGGGCTTCATCCGTTTGGCTTGCTTAATGGCAGCGCATGTCTCACAGTCTCGGATAACTTGAGAGATGCTGTCCATGGTGAGATCCACCCCTCGGTCTCGTGCCCACTTGTAGGTGGCATCTTGACCTTGGTGACCTGAGGCATCATGGGCCCATCGTGCTAAAAACAACTCTCCCTTGTGTTCCCAATCTAAATCAATCTTTTCTACCTCTATCTTTGCTGCCCGATCTACTCGCTCGTTGTTTTGATGCTCCTCACTAGCTCTGCTCTTGGGGACATGGGCATCTATGTGGCGGACTTTCACAGGTAGTCTTCCTACCCTGGTAGCAATGTCCTTCCACTCCTCAGCAGCCCAGATTGGTTTCCCTCCACGCTGCCAATTAGCCTCTTTCCACCTCTTCAGCCATCCCCACAGAGCATTGGCTACCATCCATGAATCGGTATAGAGGTAGAGCTTCAGCCACTTCCTCTCTTTCAGCAATATCAAGGGCAAATTGAATGGCTTTGAGTTCAGCAAATTGACTGGATCCACCCTCTCCTTCAGTGACCTCTGCGACCTGTTGTGTGGGGCTCCATACAGCTGCTTTCTATCTCCGACTCATCCCTATGACACGGCAGGAACCGTCGGTGAATAAAGCGTAACGTGCTTCCTCTGCTGGCAGCTGGTTGTATGGCGGAGCTTCTTCAACCCGAGTCACTGGTTCTTGTTCTTCATCTGCAACGCTGAAACTTTCACCTTCGGGCCAGTTTGTAATTATTTCCATAATTCCAGGGCGGTTCAGTTTCCCAACTCGGGCGCGTTGTGTAATGAGGGCCATCCACTTGCTCCAGGTAGCGCTGGCGGCATGGTGGGTGGAGGGAACCTCTCCTCTGAACATCCACCCTAGCACCGGTAGTCGGGGTGCCAGGAGGAGTTGGGCTTCCGTACCAATCACCTCCAAAGCAGCTTGGATTCCCTCATAGGCGGCCAAGATTTCCTTTTCCGTTGGGGTGTAATTATCTTCAGACCCCCTGTAGCTCCGACTCCAGAATCCCAGCGGTTGGCCTCGTGTCTCACCAGGTACCTTTTGCCAAAGGCTCCAGGACAGACCCTGGCTCCCGGCCGCAGAGTAGAGTACGTTCTTTACGTCTGGTCCCGTCCTGACTGGGCCGAGGGCTACCACATGAGCGATCTCCTGTTTGATCTGGGTGAAAGCTTGTTGCTGCTCAGGGCCCCAGTAGAAGTAATTTTTCTTACGGGTAACGAAATAAAGGGGGCTCACAATCTGACTGTACTGTGGAATATGCATCCTCCAGAAACCTATAGCACCCAGGAAAGCTTGTGTTTCTTTTTTATTCGTTGGGGGGGACATAGCTGTGATTTTATTAATGACATCTGTAGGGATCTGACGCCGTCCATCCTGCCATTTCACTCCTAGAAACTGGATCTCCCGAGCAGGTCCCTTAACTTTACTTTTCTTAACTGCAAAGCCGGCTTCCAGGAGAATTTGGATGATTTTCTCCCCTTTCTCGAACACTTCTGCTGCTGTGTCTCCCCACACAATGATATCATCAATATATTGTAGATATTCGGGAGCCTTATCCTTTTCTAATGTGGCTTGAATCAGTCCGTGGCAGATAGTAGGACTGTGCTTCCACCCCTGGGGCAGTCGGTTCCAGGTGTACTGCACTCCCCTCCATGTAAAGGCAAACTGAGGCCTGCATTCTGCTGCCAAAGGAATGGAGAAAAATGCATTTGCAATGTCAGTTGTGGCATACCATTTTGCTGCTTTGGACTCCAGCTCATACTGGAGTTCCAGCATGTCTGGCACCGCAGCGCTCAGTGGTGGTGTCACCTCATTCAATGCACGGTAGTCCACAGTCAATCTCCATTCTCCTTCAGATTTACGCACAGGCCAGATGGGACTGTTAAAGGGTGAGTGGGTTTTACTGACCACCCCTTGGCTCTCCAGCTCTCGAATCATCTTATGGATGGGAGTCACAGCATCTCAAGTTGTTCTTTACTGTCGGCGGTGCACTATAGAAGTGGCAATTGGTGCCCGTTGCTCTTGTACCTTCAAGAGTCCTACTGCAGATGGATTCTCAGACAGACCAGGCAAGATGTTCAATGGCCGGATGCCTTCTGTCACTACAGCCGCTATCCCGAATGCCCACCTGAGTCCCTTTGGGTCTTTGAAATACCCGCTTCGGAGGTAATCTATGCCCAAAATGCATGGGGCCTTTGGGCCAGTCACAATAGGGTGTTTCTTCCACTCCTTTCCAGTCAGGCTCACCTCTGCTTCCACCAAAGTAAAATCTTGTGATCCCCCTGTCACGCCAGCAATAGAGACGGATTCTGCCCCTACATGTCTTGATGGCATTAATGTGCACTGCGCACCAGTATCGACCAAGGCCTTATAGTCTTGTGGTTCAGATGTGCCAGGCCAACGAATCCACACAGTCCAAAAAATGCGGTTCTTCCTAGCCTCTACCTGGCTAGAGGCAGGGCCCCTCTAAGCCCGGTTATCTTTCTTTTCTTGAGCATATGTCTTAGAGGTGCCTTCAAGGGGGTCATCATCACACCTGGCAGTTTGGCTACGGGCAACTGGAGCCGCTTCCCTTTTGGTGGAACTCCCTCTCTCAGTCTTGCCTTCCTTCAATTCACGCACCCATCTTGCCAGGGCAGCTGTAGGTTTCCCATCCCATCTGTTCATATTTTCTCCGCAATCCTGCTGGAAGAACCACAGCTCAGCACGTGGAGTGTACCCTCTCTCCCTACCCGGGGAGCATCTACGTTGGGCACCAGAACCTCTGATCTGTACTGCTGAGATTTGGAGAAGGTCCTCTCTAATCTCCTCCCTAAGTTTCTTATGGTTCTCATCTATCTTATCCTCCAATTTCTGTAGGCGTGTCTCCACAGCTGCGATTCTGGCATGTGTTGGGCCATGCACAGCATCTGCATACGCTCGGAGCTTCTTTGCCATGTCCAGCACAGTCTCCTCCACGTCCTCCCGCTTCATTACTGCTAAAGCAGTGGCATATTCAGATGGCCCAAGTTGTATAAGTTTCCTCCACATCACAGACGTACATGATACCAAGTCTGGGTTTCTAGTGTTTCTGTCATCTGCGAAGACCATCTCTGCCACTGCCATCTCTCTCAAATGTTGAATCCCCTGTTCTATAGTCTTCCATGGGGTTTGCTGCATATAAAGGTCATCTGCACACAAATATCTTTCTGCCACACTTCCTAGGACCCGTACCCAGAGACTGCACGGACTGGACCCTCTCATCATCTCCTGGTCGATGACTGGATCATGTGACAGGGATCCCAGATGTCTCGCTTCAGTGCCGTCCAGAATTGTAGCCTCGCCTGCAGCATCCCAAAGACGGACTAACCAACTAATTATAGATTCATCAGGTTGTCGCCGATAGTCCTTTCTTAGGCCCCGAAGGTCCTTCAGGGAAAAGGCATCAATATTGGCCTCTGATCCTGTGCTAGAAGCTTTGGCTTCTGATGTTGGTGAAGGTCCTTCCCTTGGGTCATCATCGTCCACTGGCCGATCAGTTTTGTGGGTGTGTTTCTTTGCTGGAGCAACTGCCAGGGGCTTAGGCTTACTGTCTGGTTTAGCTGCTGATTCAGGCTCACGTTCCAGTGTAGCTGCTGGCTTCATAACTTGGGTGTTGGCTGCAGCCTGAGTGACTGGGGTGGCTGTTGATTTGTATTCCTTCCCCTCTGCCTCTGTCTGCTGCCCTATAGTACCTAGCAGTGTGCGATAAGCATATGCCAGAGCCCAGCTCACGGCAACAATCCTTTCCCCCTTAGAGCCATCCTGGTATCTCTCTTTCAGGTATTTCCCC
The DNA here is from genome assembly GCA_910950805.1 of Acrocephalus scirpaceus scirpaceus. Taxonomy (NCBI): domain Eukaryota; kingdom Metazoa; phylum Chordata; class Aves; order Passeriformes; family Sylviidae; genus Acrocephalus; species Acrocephalus scirpaceus. Next base: position 2,418,400 of record OU383795.1, on the reverse strand, counting down.
AGCTCCACTGGATTCTGAATTTGTTCCTGTGGAAAATCCCACACTACAGGGTCAGAGAATTCCCTGAGGAGTTGGCCCATATTCTCCCATTCTCCACACCACTCAGGAGTTCCTCTGCCTGGGTCAGGAGTTTCATCAGCCCCTCTAGAAATCTCAGCCCATATTCTAGAGAAGCTGCGGACTGTATAGAGGAGGCTTACCAAATTAAATACCAGAAAGATGGTTTCTTTAACAGTCAGGGGAGACTGAACATTTCCTAACCACTCAAAAGAAAACGAAGAAAGCAGAGGCCGAACAAACCCTGCCCCTGCTTCCCCCCCAGCAAACTGAGTACACAACCACAAGATCGGACCATAGATTATGGGAGTAGATTCGAGCATCTTAACTACCTTCCTATAAAACATCACCACCAAGCCCAGTCCAATAAATATTCTGGTTAGTACCCCACGGCTACACAAACTGCGTATTAGGAACAGTACCAGAGCTATTTCTGGGTGAGGAAGTAGTCCTAGGCACCACAAAGGTATTAAGATTTCAAGAAACCCCAGGGACCAGAAATATTGGCAGACTTTCATCCCGTATAACATCATAAGTCCAGAGAAACCCATCCTAGCACACCCACGAAACAATTAGCACCACCAATGCTATTATTTAGGTTTTTCCACTTTTCTCTGGCCTTCGTTTCCCGGCCAACGCACCAAGAAATGTCCCGGTTTGGAACAGATTAGGGGGAGAACCCCTAAAACAAACCTCCCCCACCCCCTCCCCCACTCCCAGACCTGGGTTCGGGAGGGAAGAAAAACTCCTTGGAGGGAAAGTGGAAAAACCTATTTTATTAACAACACTCCCCACACAAAAGAAAAAAAAGAAGGAAACAGGTACTGTGTGAGGAGAGGCGCTGATCTTCTCTGTCGAGCTCCAGGAATTCCCAAACTTTCCTCAGGTCAGGTCAGTCCAGAGCCGGTCCTAATCTTCGGGAAGGGGAAAGGAAAAAGGAAGGAAGAAAACAAGCAGAGAGTAGCGAGAAAATAGCAAAAAAGCAGCAAGCACGCCTAGCAGAGAGCAAGCCAAGCCAAAAAGTGAAAGTAAAAAAGCCCGCAGCCGTTTCCCCCCCCCCGCCCCAGCGAGGGCCCGCCTATCAGCCGCAGTCCTCGCCGGAGGGGAAGAGAAAACAACTGCCAAGACACAATATAGCCCCATGATGTAGGATATAGAGTAGGAGTCACCTGCCAACCCAGGACATTCCACTCCTTATCCTACATCGTGGACACAATAAAACTTCATTCCACTTACTCAGACTTTCAACACTTACACATTTCCATCCGTCCTACTTGCTCAGATCCTTGACACTTTCAAGTTTCTTTCTGTTCCATATCTGACTGATTTAACGCACATATGAATCTTACCCCACATTCAGATCTCCCTGAGGTACACATCGTATTGTTCCATCTTCCTGCATTATCCACCATGTATAGCCCGGTCCTTGAGCAGAGACAACTCCACGGATGGGTTTGTCTGTACTCGAGGCAGGGTTGATCCATACTGTCTTTCCCAACAAACCTCTAACATGGGCCACTGGGGCTTTATCTCCATCTACTATGTTAAGGAGCTGAGACTGAGCAGGGCCCGCTCGGTTGGTGGAACCTCGGGTGTTAACTAACCAGGTGGCCTTTGCTAGGTGCTGCTCCCAGTTTTTTAGGGATCCTCCACCCAATGCTTTCAGGGTGGTTTTTAACAACCCATTGTATTTCTCTAATTTACCTGCAGCTGGTGCATGGTATGGGATGTGATATACCCACTCAATGCCATGTTCCCTAGCCCAGGCTTTAATAAGATTATTTTTGAAATGAGTCCCATTGTCTGACTCAATTCTCTTGGGAGTACCGTGCCTCCAAAGGACCTGCTTTTCAAGGCCCAGGATGGTGTTGCGGGCTGTAGCATGGGACACAGGGTAGGTTTCCAACCATCCCGTGGTGGCTTCTACTGTGGTCAGCACATGGCGCTTGCCCTGGCGGGTTTGAGGCAGTGTGATATAATCAATCTGCCAGGCCTCCCCATACTTGTACTTAGACCACCGCCCCCCATACCAGAGGGGCTTCATCCGTTTGGCTTGCTTAATGGCAGCGCATGTCTCACAGTCTCGGATAACTTGAGAGATGCTGTCCATGGTGAGATCCACCCCTCGGTCTCGTGCCCACTTGTAGGTGGCATCTTGACCTTGGTGACCTGAGGCATCATGGGCCCATCGTGCTAAAAACAACTCTCCCTTGTGTTCCCAATCTAAATCAATCTTTTCTACCTCTATCTTTGCTGCCCGATCTACTCGCTCGTTGTTTTGATGCTCCTCACTAGCTCTGCTCTTGGGGACATGGGCATCTATGTGGCGGACTTTCACAGGTAGTCTTCCTACCCTGGTAGCAATGTCCTTCCACTCCTCAGCAGCCCAGATTGGTTTCCCTCCACGCTGCCAATTAGCCTCTTTCCACCTCTTCAGCCATCCCCACAGAGCATTGGCTACCATCCATGAATCGGTATAGAGGTAGAGCTTCAGCCACTTCTCTCTTTCAGCAATATCCAAGGCAAATTGAATGGCTTTGAGTTCAGCAAATTGACTGGATCCACCCTCTCCTTCAGTGACCTCTGCGACCTGTTGTGTGGGGCTCCATACAGCTGCTTTCTATCTCCGACTCATCCCTATGACACGGCAGGAACCGTCGGTGAATAAAGCGTAACGTGCTTCCTCTGCTGGCAGCTGGTTGTATGGCGGAGCTTCTTCAACCCGAGTCACTGGTTCTTGTTCTTCATCTGCAACGCTGAAACTTTCACCTTCGGGCCAGTTTGTAATTATTTCCATAATTCCAGGGCGGTTCAGTTTCCCAACTCGGGCGCGTTGTGTAATGAGGGCCATCCACTTGCTCCAGGTAGCGCTGGCGGCATGGTGGGTGGAGGGAACCTCTCCTCTGAACATCCACCCTAGCACCGGTAGTCGGGGTGCCAGGAGGAGTTGGGCTTCCGTACCAATCACCTCCAAAGCAGCTTGGATTCCCTCATAGGCGGCCAAGATTTCCTTTTCCGTTGGGGTGTAATTATCTTCAGACCCCCTGTAGCTCCGACTCCAGAATCCCAGCGGTTGGCCTCGTGTCTCACCAGGTACCTTTTGCCAAAGGCTCCAGGACAGACCCTGGCTCCCGGCCGCAGAGTAGAGTACGTTCTTTACGTCTGGTCCCGTCCTGACTGGGCCGAGGGCTACCACATGAGCGATCTCCTGTTTGATCTGGGTGAAAGCTTGTTGCTGCTCAGGGCCCCAGTAGAAGTAATTTTTCTTACGGGTAACGAAATAAAGGGGGCTCACAATCTGACTGTACTGTGGAATATGCATCCTCCAGAAACCTATAGCACCCAGGAAAGCTTGTGTTTCTTTTTTATTCGTTGGGGGGGACATAGCTGTGATTTTATTAATGACATCTGTAGGGATCTGACGCCGTCCATCCTGCCATTTCACTCCTAGAAACTGGATCTCCCGAGCAGGTCCCTTAACTTTACTTTTCTTAACTGCAAAGCCGGCTTCCAGGAGAATTTGGATGATTTTCTCCCCTTTCTCGAACACTTCTGCTGCTGTGTCTCCCCACACAATGATATCATCAATATATTGTAGATATTCGGGAGCCTTATCCTTTTCTAATGTGGCTTGAATCAGTCCGTGGCAGATAGTAGGACTGTGCTTCCACCCCTGGGGCAGTCGGTTCCAGGTGTACTGCACTCCCCTCCATGTAAAGGCAAACTGAGGCCTGCATTCTGCTGCCAAAGGAATGGAGAAAAATGCATTTGCAATGTCAGTTGTGGCATACCATTTTGCTGCTTTGGACTCCAGCTCATACTGGAGTTCCAGCATGTCTGGCACCGCAGCGCTCAGTGGTGGTGTCACCTCATTCAATGCACGGTAGTCCACAGTCAATCTCCATTCTCCTTCAGATTTACGCACAGGCCAGATGGGACTGTTAAAGGGTGAGTGGGTTTTACTGACCACCCCTTGGCTCTCCAGCTCTCGAATCATCTTATGGATGGGAGTCACAGCATCTCAAGTTGTTCTTTACTGTCGGCGGTGCACTATAGAAGTGGCAATTGGTGCCCGTTGCTCTTGTACCTTCAAGAGTCCTACTGCAGATGGATTCTCAGACAGACCAGGCAAGATGTTCAATGGCCGGATGCCTTCTGTCACTACAGCCGCTATCCCGAATGCCCACCTGAGTCCCTTTGGGTCTTTGAAATACCCGCTTCGGAGGTAATCTATGCCCAAAATGCATGGGGCCTTTGGGCCAGTCACAATAGGGTGTTTCTTCCACTCCTTTCCAGTCAGGCTCACCTCTGCTTCCACCAAAGTAAAATCTTGTGATCCCCCTGTCACGCCAGCAATAGAGACGGATTCTGCCCCTACATGTCTTGATGGCATTAATGTGCACTGCGCACCAGTATCGACCAAGGCCTTATAGTCTTGTGGTTCAGATGTGCCAGGCCAACGAATCCACACAGTCCAAAAAATGCGGTTCTTCCTAGCCTCTACCTGGCTAGAGGCAGGGCCCCTCTAAGCCCGGTTATCTTTCTTTTCTTGAGCATATGTCTTAGAGGTGCCTTCAAGGGGGTCATCATCACACCTGGCAGTTTGGCTACGGGCAACTGGAGCCGCTTCCCTTTTGGTGGAACTCCCTCTCTCAGTCTTGCCTTCCTTCAATTCACGCACCCATCTTGCCAGGGCAGCTGTAGGTTTCCCATCCCATCTGTTCATATTTTCTCCGCAATCCTGCTGGAAGAACCACAGCTCAGCACGTGGAGTGTACCCTCTCTCCCTACCCGGGGAGCATCTACGTTGGGCACCAGAACCTCTGATCTGTACTGCTGAGATTTGGAGAAGGTCCTCTCTAATCTCCTCCCTAAGTTTCTTATGGTTCTCATCTATCTTATCCTCCAATTTCTGTAGGCGTGTCTCCACAGCTGCGATTCTGGCATGTGTTGGGCCATGCACAGCATCTGCATACGCTCGGAGCTTCTTTGCCATGTCCAGCACAGTCTCCTCCACGTCCTCCCGCTTCATTACTGCTAAAGCAGTGGCATATTCAGATGGCCCAAGTTGTATAAGTTTCCTCCACATCACAGACGTACATGATACCAAGTCTGGGTTTCTAGTGTTTCTGTCATCTGCGAAGACCATCTCTGCCACTGCCATCTCTCTCAAATGTTGAATCCCCTGTTCTATAGTCTTCCATGGGGTTTGCTGCATATAAAGGTCATCTGCACACAAATATCTTTCTGCCACACTTCCTAGGACCCGTACCCAGAGACTGCACGGACTGGACCCTCTCATCATCTCCTGGTCGATGACTGGATCATGTGACAGGGATCCCAGATGTCTCGCTTCAGTGCCGTCCAGAATTGTAGCCTCGCCTGCAGCATCCCAAAGACGGACTAACCAACTAATTATAGATTCATCAGGTTGTCGCCGATAGTCCTTTCTTAGGCCCCGAAGGTCCTTCAGGGAAAAGGCATCAATATTGGCCTCTGATCCTGTGCTAGAAGCTTTGGCTTCTGATGTTGGTGAAGGTCCTTCCCTTGGGTCATCATCGTCCACTGGCCGATCAGTTTTGTGGGTGTGTTTCTTTGCTGGAGCAACTGCCAGGGGCTTAGGCTTACTGTCTGGTTTAGCTGCTGATTCAGGCTCACGTTCCAGTGTAGCTGCTGGCTTCATAACTTGGGTGTTGGCTGCAGCCTGAGTGACTGGGGTGGCTGTTGATTTGTATTCCTTCCCCTCTGCCTCTGTCTGCTGCCCTATAGTACCTAGCAGTGTGCGATAAGCATATGCCAGAGCCCAGCTCACGGCAACAATCCTTTCCCCCTTAGAGCCATCCTGGTATCTCTCTTTCAGGTATTTCCCCAGCTCCACTGGATTCTGAATTTGTTCCTGTGGAAAATCCCACACTACAGGGTCAGAGAATTCCCTGAGGAGTTGGCCCATATTCTCCCATTCTCCACACCACTCAGGAGTTCCTCTGCCTGGGTCAGGAGTTTCATCAGCCCCTCTAGAAATCTCAGCCCATATTCTAGAGAAGCTGCGGACTGTATAGAGGAGGCTTACCAAATTAAATACCAGAAAGATGGTTTCTTTAACAGTCAGGGGAGACTGAACATTTCCTAACCACTCAAAAGAAAACGAAGAAAGCAGAGGCCGAACAAACCCTGCCCCTGCTTCCCCCCCAGCAAACTGAGTACACAACCACAAGATCGGACCATAGATTATGGGAGTAGATTCGAGCATCTTAACTACCTTCCTATAAAACATCACCACCAAGCCCAGTCCAATAAATATTCTGGTTAGTACCCCACGGCTACACAAACTGCGTATTAGGAACAGTACCAGAGCTATTTCTGGGTGAGGAAGTAGCCCTAGGCACCACAAAGGTATTAAGATTTCAAGAAACCCCAGGGACCAGAAATATTGGCAGACTTTCATCCCGTATAACATCATAAGTCCAGAGAAACCCATCCTAGCACACCCACGAAACAATTAGCACCACCAATACTATTATTTAGGTTTTTCCACTTTTCTCTGGCCTTCGTTTCCCGGCCAACGCACCAAGAAATGTCCCGGTTTGGAACAGATTAGGGGGAGAACCCCTAAAACAAACCTCCCCCACCCCCTCCCCCACTCCCAGACCTGGGTTCGGGAGGGAAGAAAAACTCCTTGGAGGGAAAGTGGAAAAACCTATTTTATTAACAACACTCCCCACACAAAAGAAAAAAAAGAAGGAAACAGGTACTGTGCGAGGAGAGGCGCTGATCTTCTCTGTCGAGCTCCAGGAATTCCCGAACTTTCCTCAGGTCAGGTCAGGTCAGTCCAGAGCCGGTCCTAATCTTCGGGAAGGGGAAAGAAAAAAGGAAGGAAGAAAACAGCAGAGTAGCGAGAAAATAGCAAAAAAGCAGCAATGCCTAGCAGAGCAAGCCGAGCCAAAAAGTGAAAGTAAAAAAGCCCAGCCGTTTCCCCCCCCCCCCCAGCAAGGGCCCGCCTATCAGCCGCAGTCCTCGCCGGAGGGGAAGAGAAAACAACTGCCAAGACACAATATAGCCCCACGATGTAGGATATAGAGTAGGAGTCACCTGCCAACCCAGGACAGCTATCTTCTCGTTTGTTAGCTGAGACCAGTTGTTTTTCCTGGGACTGTGGCTTCTTCTTCTTCTGGAATTGTTCAGCTTTTCTCTGGTCTGAAACACCAAAACATCCCCCCCCATGCTGTGCTCCGGATCAGGAGAGAACCGGAGAACAGAGCCACACCTACAGAAAGGACTCAGAATCTCTTCAAAGCAGTGAGAGGTTTTATTATTTAACATTACTCATTCTTTTTTCATGCCTGTGAGCATCTTGCTTATTAAATAAACAGTTATTTTTTCACTTTCTCCAAGGGAATTACTTTTGAACCTGTGCATGAGACACTAATTTTGAAGACATGGGAACCCATGGGGGAGGGGTTGCTAAAACCTACTCTTCTTTAGAGGAGACACCCTTTCAGGACGTTTCCTCCTAAATTTTTCTCAAACCTACATAACAGCTTGTTTGCCAACACAAACCTTTGCAGAAAATCCAGTTCTCTGGAGAGCTTTAGTCAGAAATTTGACAAAAATTTGGGAACACATGTGAGAAGGAAATAGCACCCATGCCAATTGGACAGAGATGGAAGGAGAATATTCCTTACTAGGGACTCGTAAGAATGATACTGTTGAGAATTGTAATATCTCAAAACCAGATCTGAAAATATCCTCAGGAAATATCTATTGGCTGACAGATTGCACTAATACCCCTTGGAGATGTCAAATACCAGAAATGTGGAATAGCCCTCAAACAGGACAATGAGAATATATCCAGCCAGTTCAGTGGTGTCTAGACTGGGAAGGGAGTCCAGGCCTCCCAGAGGACCCCTTATGGGTTAGTATAAAATATTCTGATTTAATAAGGTCAAGGCAAAAAGATACAAGGGCAAAGGAAAAGTGGGATTGCACTCAAATATTCACTTGTACTAGTAGGAATCCTGAGGTACAGTGGCTCATGACTGTGGCACAGGTTCTAAGATTGGGATGTGTTTGTATAAATTATTCTACCTTTCTTAATGACACCTAGTCTCACCTAATAAACAATGAGACTTGGAGAGACTGTCAGCAGGACGTGGTAAAAGCATTAGGAACCACAGTATGTGTGGGAAGGAATGGAATTTGGACCACAAATTTGCCCTTGGGAGAATCAAGACTACAGTGGACACTGGGAGCATTAACATTATGTCCCTTGTGGAAGGCGCCACCATTGGGAACCTGACTATGGGGAAAAGTTAAACATGATGAAACTTGGAAACATCTCTGTACAGGAACCATAGTGGAATGGATTTTAGAATCCATCTTTACTCCACAAATATCCACCTTCAGGAATAGGCTGGCCGTACACAATTTGACTCTACAAATGGAAACTTTAGCAAATGCAATTCAATTGAGGTTTACTGAAATAAATGAACAATTCCAAGCTATGACTAAAATGACCTTAGAAAACAGATTGGCCTTAGACCTATTGCTGTTACATGAACATGGAGTATGTGGTTATTTGAATTTAAACAACAATACTTGTTGTGTGCACATTCCAAATGTGACTGCTAAATTGGATGATTGGATAGAGAGGATAAAATTGGTTGCTGCATCTAGCAGAGAATTAAGGGCAGAATTAGAAAGTAACTGATTAAAAAAATATTTAAAGGATTTGGATTTTCTCTGACTGGTTGGTTGGCCTCACTTTTACAAAGTATAATTGTGATCATAGTAAAAATTGTGATTCTGATGCTTGCTTTAAGCTGCATATAAAACATGATTGCTAATGCAACATGAGAAACTTATATGATGTTAGTAAAAAAGCAAAGTGAGACATATCAAGGCTTGAAGGGAAGATAAACTTCACAAGTCTAAAAGAGGGGGGGGAGGATGTTGCCAGATGAAAAATTTTCTGCACCTGGTGGGCTAACACAATGCTTATTCTTCAAAAACCACTGACCTATGGAACTACACAATGCCCATTGTGCAAGAAGGATAATTGGAAAGCAACCAGCCAAGTTGTGCCAACTTTTACCAGTTCACTGGGCAGTCAGGTATGACTTTGGGGTGGCTGACCACCAGGATCCACCAGAGACCCACAGGACAGGAAAACACCTGTAAAGGGGAGGGACACATGCTAATGATTTTGGGGAAATGATTATATGTATGTTTGTTCTGGGAAAATCAAAGTCTATGTATGCAAAATATAGTATAGAAGGAGGAGTTTTTCTGTACTCAGCATGCACAATATTTCAGAGAAGATATCACCTTGAGCATACAGCCAAATAAAGAATGCCTACTTCTTAATGCTACATTGGTGTTAAGGATTTTTTTTTTATTTTTACCAAATTTTTGGTAACAGTATTACACTGAAATCCTGACTGTAAGTCTCCTTTTAGCACTTTAAAGAAAGCTTTGATCTCTGCACCAGCATTGGGATTGCTGGACTTAATGAAACCCTTTGAGCTCTTTTTACATGAGAGGCGTCATTTAGTCCTGGGGGTGTGTCCTAGGGTGATGTGTTTATCCCTCAATCGCCTGTTGGGTGCAAAGGGGGGGAAAGCGCAGTTTGTTTTTCCCCAGGAAAACTCTGCTCCTCAAAGTGACCTTGAAGTTGAAGCGGGGGAGGTGGAACACTGCAAGACAAAAGAAGCTGTATTTTTTTTTCTGGGAGAGTTAGTAGTTAGTAGTTAGTTTAGAGCTAGCATAGGTAAACCCTGTAGAATAGCTGGAGGGTTTTTTTCCCTCTTTTTTTTTTCCTTTTTTCTCCCTCTCCTTGGAACTGTTCCGATCTCTCTGGACTGAGGACCTGGGGAAAGCGCCAAGGGCCTCCACAGGGGACACACCCCACCAAGACCAGCCCTGCAGAACAACTCCTTTCCTCCCAGCACCAGCAGAGATGGGCAACGTAACACAGTGACCATCTTCAAGAGGAGACCTGCTCTTTTCCAAGTTTGTTATCCCTCCGTAAGCGGCATGAAGCTCTTGTCATTGGGTATTGTGCTGGGGAGTGCTTTGCCTGTGTAATAAACAGGTCTTTTCCACTTCTCTCTCAGGAAGTCTTTCTTCCCGAACCGGTTGGGGGAGGGGGACCCCGTGGGAGGGTTTCTCCCAAATCTGTTTGAAGCCAGCACAGGGTGTTGACCCAAAAGTTAGGGTCATGGAAACAAGCTGTGGGATACTTTTCCAAACAATTGGACAATGTCAGTAAAGGCTGGCCTGCATGCCTTAGGGCCTGATCATATCAGGCTGTAATTATACCCAGAAAAGTCATATAACAGGGAACCACAATTTGTGGGAGTATGTAATATCTTTGGGGAAAAAACTCTCATCTTTGCATCGATTTATTGTTTTAGGATCACCTGTTACCTTGGATGTCCAAGTGCATCCCTTTCAACCAAGAGATTGGGTGTATCTTCTAACCTGGAATGATGAATTTTTAATGGAAAGCTGGAAAGGACCATTTCAAGTTTTGTTAACCACTCATACAGAAGCCAAGCTTGACAGAATCTATCCATGGATTCATTGCAGCAGACTTGAAGCAGCACCAAGGTCTGAATGGAAAGTAAATCAACTGGACCTCTACAATTAAAGTTTATTAAGATCCCACATGAACTGTATGTGGGAGGACTTTGTGAGTTATAGGGAAATAACATGTTGTGTTGGTTTTGCACAGCCTGGTTTTTGGTAGTGGGGGGCCACAGAGGTGGCTTCTGAGAGAAGTTGCTAAAAGCTTCCACCATGTCCAGCAGAGTCAATCCCTGATGGCTCTAAAAATGGACATGTCACTGGCCAAGACTGGGCCAATTAAGCATGATAGTAATGCCTCTGTGATGACATATTTAAGAAGAAAATCATAGCAAAGTGGAGCACAGTTTTTTTCCCAGCCAGAGAAGAGGAGGAGGTGAGAATATGTGAGGGAAACAACAGGGAGAGACCAAGGTCAGTGAAAAAAGAAGGGGGAGGAGATGCTCCAGGCACTGGAGCCAAGATTCCTCTGCAGGCAGTGGGATGACCATGGTGAATCAGGTGATCCCCCTGCAGCCCATGGAGGTCCACAGGGGATGCAGAGATCCACCCTCAGCCTGTGGAGGAGGTGCCCACGCCAGAGCGGGAGGATGCCTGGAGGAGGCTGTGATCCAGTGGGAGACCCGATGGAGAGAGGGGGCCCCTGCTTCCAAGGTGGAGCAGCCTGTCCTTTGAGGACTGCAGCCCATGGAAAAGTGACCCACACCAGAGCAGTTTTGGGAGGACTGTTTGCCCATGGGAGGGACTCACGTTGCAGCAGTTTTAGGAGGACTACTGCTCATGAGATTTGAACCACATTGGAGAAGTTTGTGGAGAACTCTCTTCTGTGGGAAGCGATCCCATGGTCTCACAGGGGAGAGACTCCTTCCCTGGAGCAGTGGAAGATGATCTTGGGTGATGAACTGACCAAAACCCCCACGCCCTGTCTCCTTGTGCTGTTGGTGGGAAGGAGGGAGGGGTTGGGGGAAAAAAGGTGTTTTTAAGTGTTTATTTTACTTCTCATTATCCTCCTCTGACTCTGTTAGTAATAAATTCACTTTGTACTTCTAAGCTGAACCTGTTTTGCCCTTGGAGTGTTTTCTCACAGTCCTTATCTCAACTCATGAACCCTTCGTTTAATTTTTTTCTCTGTCCAGCTGTGACAGGGGAGGATGGGCGAGCAGCTTTCCTGGGTGCCTGGTATTTGATCAGCATACAAGTATGACGTGTGAACAGAGTTATTTTACAACGGTGTTTGTATTTCCATTTGGATTTAATTTTGTATGTTTCTATACAAAGTAGTATGAAGTTTTAGCTTTGATTTATCTTGTTAAGTGGGCTAAGTTTAACTATACTGATGCCTTAGCTTTTATATTTTCAGATTCTGTGCTGCCTAGGGATGAAGCCTTGTATTAGGAACTGTACTAAGCTCCCTCTATGGAGCAGGAAGACAAAACAAATCCATTTCTGCTCGAAGACCAAGGACAACTTTCAGCCCAAGAACACAAACAACGATAGACTGAGGGGTGGAACAAGAAGGATGGGACCTCATGGCCTGGGGCTGTAATTGGACAATTGGACCCCAATATGCAAATAGACCTAAACTTATAAAATGGCAAAATCTCATGATGGCGGAGCCATCTTTGCTACCACTTGCATCCCACCCTGGGTGCAGCCTTGCATAGGCTTCTGTGATGCCCAGCGTGGATTCTGGGGACCTTTTAATAAATCCTGATTTTATTCTCTAGTTTTGCCTAGCCTCTGTTTCAGGTCAGCCCTCCCAAGGCAACAGTTTCTGGCGACTCCGCCGGGACAGGTAAGGCATCTGTAAAACCCCCCTGGACCAGGAGAACACCCCGACTTATTTTGAGAGGGGACAATTCCTGCTGTGGCCCAGGAGGTGTCAGAGCTCAAGAATCCAAAGCTCCGGGGACCTGACCGAGAGCACCCGAGTCAGGCGGGGGCTAGATTGCATTGCATTGCTGGCGTGATGCTAGCAGTGGATTCTAGTGCACTAGAATCTCGGTAGTGCTGCTGGCGTGGTGCCAGCGGTGGAGTGGGGAAAGGATCCTCGGCTCTTGCATTTTGGCAGGGCTGCTGGCATGGTGCCAGCGGTAAGGGGGGGCGGGGGGAGGCGTGCCCCTGACAGACCCCCCACCAGTGAAAGAGGAGGGGAAAGGGGGCGGGGACAGCCAGCGTTTGCAGCCCACGGCTCCACCTCTGGTTGTAGTTAAACTGGGGAAAGAGGACATTGAATTTCTAATAGATACTGGAGCTACTTATTCTGTGTTGAATGCTTTGGAAGGGAAACTGAGTCATGATACTGTACAGGTGGTTGGGGCCACCGGGGTAACCAAAACACGGCCTTTCATTCAACCTTTAAAATTTAAGCTAGGGAAGCACTGGGTAACCCATCAATTTCTGTATATGCCTAACTCCCCCAAACCATTGCTGGGGAGGGATTTGTTGGAGAAATTAGAAGTAGAAATCAAATTTAAAAAGGGAAAGGGAGTACAGGTTGTAATTCCTGACTCTAAATTTGTCCAGTTGCTGCACTTTTCGTACAGGAAAATTTGATGAATCCCTGCTGAAGTTGAAAATGTGGTAAATCCCATACTATGGGCCAGTGATATCCCAGGAAGATCCAAACGAGCAGAACCAGTGAGTATTGCACTTAAACCAGGAGCCACACCGGTAAGGCAAAAACAATACCCTTTGAAACTAGAGAGCCACAAGGGTTGGCACCTGTAATTGAAAAATTCCTGCGACATGGTCTATTAGTACCATGTGAGTCCAAGTTCAACACCCCAATTTTAGCTGTTAAGAAAGCAGACAGTAAAGTTATTGATTAGTACAGATTTATGAGCAATTAACAAAATTACTGAGGACATACACCCAGTGGTTACCAATCCCTACTCACTTTTGACTACACTGACAGACGAATTAGGGTGGTTTTTCAGCTGTAGATCTGAAGAATGCCTTTTCCTGCATTCCGTGCATAAAAGCAGCCAGGAGCTCTTTGCGTTTGAGGGGCAAAATCCTGAAACAGGCAGGAAAACTCAGCTCACTTGGACAGTTCTCCCCAAAGGTTCCACAACAGTCCCACAATATTTGGAAACCAGCTGGCAAAGGAATTAGAAGACTGGAGAAGACGAGAGCCTGAGCCAGAAGGAGTTATTCTTCAATTTGTGGATGACATCCTGATTGCAACCAAAACTAAGGACGATTGCATACGGCTTACCGTAAGTTTATTAAACTTCTTAGGACTGAGTGGGTACAAAGTTTCTAAGAACAAAGCACAGATCACTAAAAAAGCAGTAGTTTACTTAGGGCTTGAAATCTTCCATGGACACCGACAGCTCAGCAAAGAACGGAAGGAAGCCATCTGCCGACTCCTTGAGCCCCATACTGTGAGAGAGATGCAAGCTTTCCTGGGAATGGTAAGTTGGTGCCGTTTGTAGATAGCCGAAAAAGGAGTTATCATATGGACTGAAAGCACTAGAGCAGCATTTAAACAGCTGAAACACTCCCTAATGTCAGCCCTGGCACTAGGGCTGCCAGACTTGACTAAGCCTTTTGAACTTTTTACATATGAGAGAAAGAATATGGCGTTGGGGGTATTAGTGCAACGCCTTGGGAGTCAACGGAAGGCTGTGGCCTATTTTTCCAAACAGCTGGACAGTATTGCCCAGGGCTGGCCAGGATGCCTGAAAGCTGTGTCAGCTACTGTCCTCCTGATCCAAGAAGCTCGAAAGCTCACCCTGGGACGACGCATGGTAGTATATGTGCCCCATGCTGTAGCAGCTGTACTAGAACAAAAGAGGGGACATTGGCTATCCGGGAATCGAATGCTTAAATATCAAGCACTGCTACTAGAGCAAGATTTTGTTACCCTGACAACAACGTCTGTTGCTAACCCTGCCATGTTTCTGTCTTCCACCCTGATTGACAATGAACCTGAACATGACTGTTTGCAGACAATCGAAGAGGTCTATTCCAGTCAACTTGATCTGAAAGACGTGCCCCTGGAAAACCCCGACTGGGAGCATTTTACAGATAGGAGCAGCTTTATGAAAAATGGGAAAAGGATGACAGGTTATGCAGTAACCATGTAGGATAAGGTGGTCGAGGCAAAGGCCCTGCCAGCAGATGTGTCATCACAGAGAGCTGAATTGATAGCGCTAACAAGAGCCCTAGACCTGAGTGAAGGGAAAAAGGTAAATATCTGGACCGACTCGAAGTATGCATTTAGTGTTGTCCACGCCCATGGAGCCATCTGGAAAGAGAGAGGACTGCTGAATGCTCAAGGTAATCAGATCAAACATGCTGAACAAATACTTGCCCTCTTAGAGAGCATTAAAAAACCCGCAGAAGTAGCTATGGTGCATTGTAGAGGCCACCAGAAAGGGAAAACCACTCCAGAATTGGGAAACTGCCTTGCTGATAAAGCGGCAAGAGGGGTTGCAGAAAAAGGCATTCTGGCCATAGTCCCACAAAAAGAGATTGATTTATCAAAGTTCACCCCAAGATACGACCAAGCAGACCACGAACTAAAAGGGTTGTATTAGGAATAACAAAGGCAGGGCTTCTTCCTGGAGATTTCTGGCAAGTACATTTTGCAGAGTTACCACGCAGGGAGGGATATAGGTACATACTGGCTTTAGTTGACACCTTCAGCGGATAGCCGGAAGCTTACCCCGTCGCACTAACACAGCCAAGGAAGTAGTAAAAGTCTTGCTCCCCCACATATTCCAGGTTAGATTAACATGAGAGGGAAACTTGATTTACGGAGATGCCTAATGGCTTAAGTTCTACTTTGCAGAAGCAGATTTACATAGTGCTGTCCAGACCCATAGGGCTTGACATGCCTGCACATCCCTTTCAGCCTAGATAGAGAAGACCGTTCCAAGTCCTGCTGACCACTCTCACTGCAGTCAAACTTGCCGGCAAAGTACCCTGGATTCACTATTCTAGAGTTATGAAAGCTTCTGCACCCAAAATATTTGTAATTACAGACACTGATCCAGATAAAACCATTCCTTAACTGATTTCTCCTTGGTATCTGTAGAACTGCACATGATAGTCATTATTCTCCTCAGTATAATATCATTACTGTTTATTATTGTCATTAGATATTTACCTGTTATTATATATGTTTACTGTTAGTAGATTATTAGACTTTTATCATAGTTAGAAATTTATTATTGTTAGCTGTAGATTATTGTTAAATACTTAATTGTTATTAAATACCTGCTATTAGTAGATATTTAGAGTAGAGACTTGACAAGGAAAAGACCTTGTCAAGCCTCTAAAGAGGGGAAATGATGCCTTAGCTTTTATATTTTCAGATTCTGTGCGTGCTGCCTAGAGATGAAGTCTCGTATTAAGAACTGTACTGTGCTCCCTCTATGGAGCAGGTAGACAAAACAAATCCATTTCTGCTGGAAGACCAAGGACTACTTTCAGGCCAAGAACACAAACAATGATAGACTGAAGGGTGGAACAAGAAAGATAGGACCTCACGGCCTGGAGCTGTAATTGGGCAATATGACCCTAATATGCAAATAGACCTAAACTTATAAAATGGCAACATCTCGTGACTGCGTGGCCATCTTGGCCACCACTTGCATCCCACCCTGGGTGCAGCCTTGCGTAAGCTTCTGTGATGCCCAGCGTGGATTCTGGGGACCTTTTAATAAATCCTGATTTTATTCTCTAGTTTTGCCTAGCCTCTGTTTCAGGTCAGCCCTCCCAAGGCAACACCTCCCAGAAATTAACAACAAAGTTTCCACTGTTATTATAAATATCCAATTGCTTATCATCTTCATCTAGATCCAATAAATATCCCCCTAGAAAATCATATCCTATACCTAAAACAATAGGATTTATATCTATATAAAAAAACTCCACAGTGTTAGTCAGTCTTGTTTCTGTTGTGTTTGATGTGTGGTTGCTGGTTTTACCCACGTGTGATGAACCCAGGGTGCAATTCCTTCCACCTTGAGTGCGGTGTAGGTTACCAGGAGGACTTGGAAAGTTCCTTTCCACTTTTCTTTCAAGGATTCAGAGTTCCAGGTCTTTACACATACAAAATCCCCAGGTTTGTATGGGTGAATGGGTGCATCCAAAGCAACTGGTCCCAATAGCGTTTTAGACTGATTGACCCCAGCAAGAGTTTTTCCTAAAGAAATCAGGTATAGATTTTAATCTGCTTTTCCCTTTGAATGTAGTTCTCTGGGAATTGATGGTGTTTGATATGGTCATTGATACAGCAAATTATAGGGACTTACATTAGTTTTTGACCTCAGCTGAATTGACTCACAAAAGAGCCAGTGGAAGGGCCTGTGGCCATTTTAGGGAAGTTTCTTGGCACATTTTGCTAATTTGTCATTTCAAAGTCTGATTCATCCTTTCCACCATCCCACTTGACTGAGGTGTGTGTAAGTCCCTAGAGTTTTGCTCAACTGTTGCACCGCATCTGCTATAAAATGTGGGCCTCTATCAGAAGACATCCCAAGTGGCACTCTAAATCTTGGCATGATTTATTTAAGCATGATATTTACCACTTCCCTAGCTTTATTGATGTGACAGGGAAAGGCCTCTGGCCATTTGGAAAATGTATCTGTCAATACCAAAAGATACCTTGATCCATTTTGACTGCGCAATTCAGAGAAATCATTTCACCAATAATCCCCAGGTGAATTTCCCTGTTTAACTGTTCCAGGAGGTGGCCCTTTCCTATTTATGGGATTGTTTTTTAAACAAGTTGGGCATTTCACTATTATTGATTTTGCTATTCCAGTCATTTTCACACTAAGTACAGAGTTTGGGAGACTAGATATCATGGAGTCAATTCCCCTGTGGATTTTGTTATGTTCTTTTTCCATTATTTTCCTCATTCCAGAAGGTGGAACTATATATAACCTGTTGGCTGTCTGTTACTCACCATCCCTCCTAATTCTTAGTGGCTTTTAATATATTTGCGAAGCATTGAACCTCACTGTCATAATTAGGCTTAAATTCAGATATGTCAATTTGGTTTTGTGGCACTAACACTAGAATGCCTTTTTTAGCTACTCCTTGAGCTGCTATGTCTGCTAATCAGTTTCCCTCTATAACATTAGTTTGTCCAGATTGATGTGCTTTGCAATGCATCACTGCCACCTCCTTTGGTTTTTGAATTTCTTCCAAAACATTTAAAATTTCTTTTTTGTGTTTAATACATGATCCTTGAGCTGATAGCAGTCCTCTTTCCTTCCATATAGCTCCATGGGCATGAATTACACCAAATGCATGCCTAGAATCAGTCCAAATATACACCCTTTTGCCTGCTGCCAAATTCAATGCTTGTTTTAGTGTTATTATTTCTGGTTTTTGGGCTGATGTGTTGTCCTGGTTTCAGGCAGATTTGGGAGAAAATCTCCTAAGGGCCCCTCTCTCCCTCCCCCAACCGGTTTGGGAAAAGACTTCCTCAGAGACAAGTGGAAAAAACCTGCTTATTAAACAGGCAAAGCACTCCCAGCACAATACCCGATGACAAGAACTTCGTGCTGCTCTGTAGAGATGACAAATTTAGAGAGACAAGGTCTCCCCAAGAAGATAGTCGCTCTTTTCTGTTGCTCCGTTCCTCTGGCACTGGGAGAAAAAAGAGTTGCTGCGCAGGGTTGGTCTTGGTGGGGTGGGTCCCAGGTGGAGGCCCCCCGGCACTTCCCCCAGGTCCTCAGTCCAGAGAGATTTGAACAGTTCCGAGGAGAAGGAAAAAAAGGGGGAAAAAAGGAAAGAAAAAGAGGAAAAAACTTCAGCTAGCTACAAGACCTACAACTAACTAATCTACAACTAACTCACTGCCTGAAAAACAACAGAGTCCCTCTCCGTCTCACTGTTTATTGTACTCCCCCACTTCCAGGGCCGCTCTGAGGAGCAGAGTTTTCCTGGGGGAAAAAAAACAAACTGCGCTTCCCCTCCCCTTTGCACCCAACAGATGACTGGGAATTCAAACATCATAATGTCACCCTAGGACATTCCACCCCTTATCCCCATATTGTCAACTTACGGCCAAAAGCAACATATATTCTACATCATGTATTTATCCACATAAAACTTCCATTCGTTCTCCCCACAAAAATGCAAGCAATACCCATCATGCTCCTGTCACATTCCACACTGAGCCACTGAATCCACACCCCAGGCTGCAGGGCGGCAGGATTCCCCACTCTCTTATTTTGCTCACCCAAAACTCCCTCTTTCACTTACTCATACCTTCAGTACTTGCTCATACCTTCAACACTTAAAACATACCCTCTCACACATTTCCTTCTATGTCATTCTGCGTGGTTTAATGTACAGACAATGGCAGTAGCATCCAGCAAACAGTGATGTTTACAAATGATTCTCACCCAACAATCAGATCTCCCTGAGGTACACGTCGTGTTGTTCCATCTTTCTGCATTATCCACCATTTGCAACCTGGTCCCTGAGCAAAGACAAGCCTACGAATGGGTTTGTCTGTACTTGAGGCAGACTTGATCCACACTGTCTTCCCTAACAAACCTCTGACATGCACCACTGGGACTTTATCTCCATCTATTGTATGCAGAGGCTCAGCCTGGGCAGGGCCTGCTCGGTTGGTGGAGCCTCGGGTGTTGACCAACCAGGTGGCCTTTGCCAAATGCTGCTCCCAATTCTTCAAAGATCCCCCACCCAATGCTTTCAACTGGGTTTTTAACAGTGCATTGTGCCTCTCCACTTTGCCTGCAGCTGGTGCATGGTAGGGAATATGGTACACCCACTCAATGCCATGTTCCCTAGCCCAGGTGTTGATAAGGCTGTTCTTGAAATGAGTCCTGTTGTCGGACTCAATTCTCTCAGGGATACCATGCCTCCACAGGACTTGCTTCTCTAGGCCCAGGATGGTGTTCCAAGCAGTAGCGTGAGGCACAGGGTAGGTCTCCAGCCACCCCGTGGTGGCTTCCAACATTGTGAGCACATAGTGCTTACTGTGACGTGTCTGGGGTAAGGTAATATAATCAACCTGCCAGGCTTCTCCATGCTTATATTTAGACCACCATCCACCATACCATAGGGGCTTCACCCGCTTGGCCTGTTTGATGGCAGCACATGTCTCACAGTCGTGGATAACCTGAGAAATACTGTCCATGGTTAGATCCACCCCTCGGGCTCGAGCCCACTTACAGGTGGCATCTCTACCCTGATGGCCTGAGGCATCATGGGCCCATCGAGCTGAAAACAACTCTCCCTTGTGTTCCCAATCTAAATCAATCTTTGACACCTCTATTTTTGCTGCCCAATCTACCTGCTCGTTGTTTTGATGCTCCTCATTAGCTCTACTCTTGGGAATGTGGGTATCTACGTGGCAGACTTTCACAGGTAGTCTCCCTACCCTGGTAGCAATGTCTTTCCACTCCTCAGCAGCCCAAATTGCCAATTAGCCTCTTTCCACCTCTTCAGCCATCCCCACAGAGCATTGGCTACCATCCATGAATCAGTATAGAGGTAGAGCTTCGGCCACTTCTCTCTTTCAGCAATATCCAAGGCAAATTGAATGGCCTTGAGTTCTGCAAGTTGACTTGATCCACCATCTCCTTCAGTGGCCTCAGCAACCTGTCGTGTGGGGCTTCTCTGCTGGCAGTTGGTTGTATGGTGAAGCCTCTTCAGCCCATGTCACTCACTCTTGTTCTTCATCTGTGAGGCCAAAATTTTCACCCTCAGGCCAATTGGTAAATATTTCTAAAATCCCAGGGCGATTCAGTTTACCCATACGGGTGCTCTGCGTAATAAGAGCAACCCATTTGCTCCACGTGGCATCGGTGGCATGATGGGTGGAGGGGACCTTTCCTTTGAACATCCACCCTAGCACAGGCAGTCGGGGTGCCAGGAGGAGTTGCGCTTCTGTACCAATCACCTCCGAGGCGGCTTGAACTCCTTCATAGGCTGCTAAGATTTCCTTCTCAGTTGGGGTGTAATTGGCTTCAGACCCTCTGTAGCTTCGACTCCAAAATCATAATGGCCAGCCTAGAGTCTCCCCAGGCACCTCTTGGATCCCGGGCTGATAGCCCTCCGAGAATTGCAGGTAAAGTCATTTTCTCCAAGCCCCGTGCCAGAAGAAGGAGTCAGGATGCGTCAATTTCTTTATCAAAGTTGTTTATTCATTCGTGTTCCCAAATATTTTCTCTTCAGCCGGCGTAGATGTAACCTACACCGCTGCCAAAGGCTATCTGCCTCGCTCATGGGCGGTCATAATCTTTTATACTAATTGTTACGTCCTAATTGTTTTTACTATTATACCAATATCCACTACCTTTATTAAACTGTGCTCCTTTACACTAAACCAATCAGAAAATGCCACCACCTCACCCGAAGATGGAGGACAAGAAGAAGAAGAAGAAAGACAAGGGACACACCCAAATCCCTCCATCTTGTCTCCTTGAGCCTCCTTTGTGAACCCCCAAAATCTGCATTAATACACAAAAATAAGTTACCTAATATCCTAATCACACACCCGTGACTTGTAATTCTTCATATAATGTTGGCAATCGCTCCCAAGGGCTAAAATCAAGGGCACTGGTGTTTTTATCACTGTACCAGGGTCTCCGGACCCCCTCCTGGGGTCTTGGACTGCCCGGGACATCTAAAGGGATGTCCTGGGTTCCGACAGGCACCTTCTGCCAAAGGCTCCATGACAGACCATGGCTCCCGGCTGCAGAGTAGAGCACGTTCTTCACATCTGGTCCCATCCTCACTGGGCCAAGGGCCACTGCATGAGTGATTTCTTGCTTGATCTGGGCAAAAGCTCGTTGCTGTTTAGGGCCCCAGTGGAAATCGTTCTTTTTGCAGGTGACCAGGTAAAGAGGGCTCACAATCTGACTATACTTTGGAATATGCATTCTCCTAAACCCTATGGCACCTAGGAAAGCTTGTGTTTCCTTCTTATTCATTGGTGGAGACATCACTGTAATCTTGTCTTGGTTCTTGGGCTGATAACCCCTGAGAATGTTGTCAAAAGCCCTTCTCCCAAACCCCGGTGCCAGAAGAGAGAGTCAGGATACATCCGTGTATGTTCTCAAGGCTGTTTATTGTTTCTTATCTGGTACATGTAGTTCTCACCCAGCTAGGGTGCTAGCTACAATGCTGGTCCTCACTGACTGCCCACTGACCAGGGCTGTCTTAACTTTTTATACTATGTACTATGTGTTCTATGTTTACAGATAAATACCAATACCTATCACCTATGTTAGACAGTGCACATCTATGCTAATCCAATCCAAGAGTGCCACCACCACAGCAGAAGATGGAGGGCAAGAAGAAGAAGCAGAAGGACAGGGAAACGCCCAGATTCCTCCATCTTGCCTTCTTGGACCCCCATTAAACCCCAAAATTCTACATCTACACCCGGTGATAAATTAATATTATACAAATCAAACTCTCGTGGCAATCGATTCCAGGTGTACTGCACTCCCTTCCATGTGAACGCAAGCTGAGGCCTGCATTCTGCTGCCAAAGGAATGGAGAAAAATGCATTGGCAATGTCAATTGTGGCATACCATTTTGCTGCCTTGGTCTCCAGCTCGTACTGGAGCTCCAACATGTCTCACACGGCAGTGCTTAGTTGTGGTGTCACCTCATTCAATGCACGGTAGTCCACAGTCAATCTCCATTCTCCTTCAGATTTACGCACAGGCCAAATGGGGCTGTTGAAGGGTGAGTGGGTTTTACTGACCACCCCTTGGCTCTCCAGCTCTCAAATCATCTTGTGGATGGGGATCACAGCATCTTGACTTGTTCTTTACTGTCGGCGGTGCACTATAGAAGTGGCAATTGGTGCCCGTTGCTCTTGTACTTTCAGGAGTCCTACTGCAGATGGATTCTCGGACAGTCCAGGCAAGGTGTTCAATTGCCGGATGCCCTCTGTCACTACAGCCGCTATCCCGAACGCCCACCTGAGTCCTTTTGGGTCTTTGAAATACCCACTTGGGACCTCACAACCTGAAGCTGTAATTGGAGAATAAAACCCCAATATGCAAATGGACCAAAACATAAAAATGTAAGATCTCGTGACTGGTCAGCCATTTTTTGTGACCAATCTTAGTCCACCCTGGCTGCAGCCTTGATCAGGCTCCTGTCTTGCCCAAGGTGGATCTTGGAGGCCTTTCAATAAATATCTACTTTATTCTCTAGCTCTGTCCAGTCTCTGTTTCAGGTCAGCCTTCCCAAGGCATCAACCTCACCAGAGCAAGGCCTTACCCACCCCCTCCCACACATTCCAAGCATTCCAAGATGTCTGGAAACAGACTACCCTTTCCAGTCTCAGACAATGTTCTATTGTAAGTTGTCCTGTCCCCACCAATGCTCAAAAGTGATGCTTTGAGAGGCTACCTAGAACAGAGGCCAGAAAGTGTTAAAGGAATGAAGCAGGTATTTATTAAAAAGGCCTTCAAAGAATACACCTTGGGCAGTACAAGAGCCTGGCTGAGGCTACACTGAAGATGGATGACGGATCACACATTTTCACACTTTCATAAGTTTTAGTCCATTTACATATTGGGGTATCATGGTTTAATGAAGTCTGGTTTTCAGTGAGGGAGGATGTTCCCTGTGGGGACCTGTCACGCTGAGACACGGAAGGAGCACGCTGGACACGCTCAGTCGCCCAAGGCAAAAAGGAGAACTTTATTTACAGTTTCTACAATTTATAGACTCTCTAAAATGAGAGTGGATTGGAGGGTAACATAACTCCTCCGAATCACACTGGCCAGTTGAACAGTCTGTCAATTTTCTCCTCCTCCAAGAAGGAATGTGAAAAACACATAGTGTTTTGAGAAAAGTGTGGGAATTCTGACTCCAAGTATGTAAATATCAGAAGGCTTTTGAAAATCAGGGCAACATCTCACCCTTTTTCCGTTAAAAAAGAAAAAGGAAAAAAGAAAATGAACAATGTTACAAAGGAAGAAAATTGAACACTGTTTTAGGGTTCAGTCGTGGAGGAACCATCAAAGTGATCACTTGCATTGTCTGCATCAGAGTCATCACTTGACGGTTCATCCGCTTGATGGCTTTCAGTTTGGTCACGGTTTCCATCTTGCCTGTTGGCCGGGTTCTGTCTCTGAGGTCGCAGGTCAGGACGGACACAGTTCGAGGGTACCCAGCGTGTCCCAGTATCTGTGGACACACACGCATACCCACGCCCCAAAATGACAAGGTCATAGGGACCTTCCCACTGTTTGGTGACTAGATTTTTCACTTGCACCTTTGCTCGAGGCTGATGTGTCTCGTCCGAACCCTGCAACGAAAGATGGTGATTCAAGATGACAGTGTTATTTGAGTTCTGTGGCACCGTAAGATGATTGATGGTGTACAAGGCCTTTGCCAACCGACTGTGCGGGGTTTCACCCTGCATTCCCCGTTTTTGTTTTTGTAGAACCCGCTTCAGAGTACCATGAGCGCGTTCTACAATAGCTTGACCAGTCGGAGAATGTGGGATACCAAACTTGTGTGAAACACCCCACAATTGCAGGAACTGCCGCACCTCCTGTGATGCGTAAGCAGGACCATTGTCGGTTTTCACAGCAGAAGGTATACCAAGAATGGAAAAGGCCTGCCTCCAATGGGCAATGACATCACGGATCTTTTCTCCAGTGTGAGCGGAAGCCCACATTGCAGAGGAGAACGTGTCCACCGTGACATGCATATACTTGAGCCGGCCAAACTCGGCAACCTGGGTGACATCGGTCTGCCAAAGCTCCAAGGCCCTAAGGCCTCTGGGGTTTACCCCTGCCAGCAAAGGCGCACAAAGGGCATGACAGTCATCACATGACTCAACAATGTTGTGAGCCTCAGTCGCTGTCAACTGAAATTGCTTTTGCAACGTATGTGCGTTCTGGTGGAAGAACTCATGTGATGCCTTGGCCTGCGCGAGTACATCTGGCTGAGGTGCTACCCACGCTGGGTTAGCCAACTTGTCAGCCCTCGCGTTACCTTCCGCTACAAACCCTGGCAAATTAGTGTGGCTCCCTGTATGCAGAACATAATATGGGTGAACCCAGGCCTGGATGGCACACCACAGGGTCTTCAGTAACTGAAACAAGGCAGGATTACTGACCTCCTTCAGAACTGAATAACCCAGTCTCTGTGTGATGTTGGCCACATAGGCGGAATCTGTGACCAAGTTGAAAGGTTCCTGGGAAAACTTCTCAAATGCCATGACCGCAGCCTTTAGCTCAACCAATTGGGCTGAACCATCCTCATGACCTTCCACAACCTGCCACTCTGCTCCATCCCTCCAGGTAACAATGGCCTTTCCTGTCTTTCCCGAACCGTCCGTGAAGACAGTGGGTCCTTGCACCGGTTCCTGGCTACATTTGGGCCGCAAAGAAATCTGTGTATTTTTCGCCACGTGCAGTAGCTTGTGGCTGGGCAGATGATAAACAACCTGCCCTGTGAAGTTTTCCAGAGCACACTGCATAGTAACACTGTTTGCAAGGCTCCAGTCAAAATTTTCCCAATCATTTGGGATCACGATCTTTGTGGGGTCTGCTCCCATCAATTGCAAACACCGTTGCCGGCATTTGATTACCAATCGAGCAACCAGCTCAGCTAACGGAGTTACCGTCTTCTGCGGCTGGTGGGGCAGGAAGACCCATTCGAAGATGTGCAGGGAATCTGACCATTTGTCATTCCATTGGCCGATGATACCTGTAGGATGTAAATCTGGAGCAGTGATGAACACAGTGATATCAACGGAGGGGTCAATGCGGTACACTTGGCAAGCAGAAACAGCTTGCTGAACCTCCTCCAGGGCCTTACGTGCCTCAGGGGTCAATTCACGAGGTGACTTTAAATTGGTGTCTCCCTTTAACAAATGATATAAAGGAGACAGTTGTGCATTGGTTAGTCCCAAATACGGACGCAACCACATGATGACGCCTACCAATTTCTGGGCGTATTTCAGTGTTTTCACCGAACGCACAAATTGCACCTCCTGGTGACGGATTGTCCGTTCCAGAATCTTGACCCCCAAATACTTCCAAGGAGGCTGTTGTTGAACCTTTTCTGGAGCCACTTGCAGCCCATGAGCGTGCAAAGCATCAATCAACTGAAGCTGTATCCTCAGCAGTTCATCCTGGGTGGGCGCAGCCACCAGAATGTCGTCCATGTAGTGATATACATGGGCGTTGGGAAACTGCCTGCGAACTCCAGACAAGGCACGGGCCACATACCATTGGCATATGGCGGGAGAATTCCGCATCCCTTGGGGCAAAACCGTCCATTGATACCTCTGTGCGGGCTCAGCATTGTTAATTGCTGGCACCGTGAAGGCAAATTTTTGTCTGTCATCGGGAAGTAAAGGGATCGTAAAGAAACAATCCTTCAGATCCACGATGAGGATCGGCCAATCCGCTGGAAGCATGGTAGGTGACGGCATGCCCGCCTGCAACGTTCCCATGCTTTCCATCATGGCATTCACTTTCCGGAGGTCTTGTAACAACCTCCATTTCCCAGACTTTTTTCGAATGCAGAAGACAGGAGTGTTCCAGGGACTGGTAGAAGGCTCCAGATGACCCTGGTCCAACTGCTCCTGCACTAGATTTCGAAGGGCAATGAGCTTTTCTTTAGGGAGGGGCCACTGATTTTCCCAGACAGGTTTGTCCACCAGCCACCGTAAAGGAGGCGTAGGACAGTCTGTGCTCTTCGTTGCAGTGGCCCCCATTAAAAATCCGTCCTGATGCGCACCCCCCATGCGGCCAGAACATCCCTCCCCCAGAGGTTAGCCTCAGTCGAAGTAACATGAGGCCGGACTACAGCTGATTGTCCCTCTGAGTTTGTGACGACCACGGGCTGCTGGCTCACGTAGCACTGCTTCGTTCCTCCCAGTCCCGCAACAGACGTCTGTACTGGACTCAAGGGCCACTCAGGGGGCCAGGCAGCGAGCGAGAGGATCGTGATGTCAGCGCCAGAATCAATCAGTCCGCGGAGGCAAATTTCTGGAGGTGTTGCACCAGGGATGGACAGGGTACACGGCATTATGGGACGGTCGTCGGACAGGACAGCGGTCCAGTGCACTTGAGGCGATCCAGTGTACCCAAAGCCACCGTCTCCTCGCGACCGGTCAACTGCCCTGCGAACAGAGGATCTAAAAGGCACAAGTTGAGCAAGCCGTGTCCCTTTTGGGATAGTGACAGGGGGTTTTGATGTGGATACCATGGCACAAATTTGTCCCGTGAAATCCGCATCAATGAGTCCCATGTGCACAATGAGACCCTGAAGGGTGGTACTAGACCTCCCCATAAGGAGAGCACTCATACCATCACCCAAGGGGCCAAAGGCATCCAATGGGACCTTGTGTACGTCGCTGGTCTCTAACACAATTGTGTCTGCTGTGCAGACATCAACACCTGCTGAGCCGCGGGTGCTGGCTGCGAGTTGACCGAGCAGACCTCCATCGGCTCTGGGGCTTGGAGAGAGATTTTTGTCCGCGTGCGTCCCCCCTTCGCGCTTCGCTTCCCGTTTCCTGAGCCCAGCAAGGCCTGACCGTTAACGTGAACAGTGGCCTTGCACGCATTCGACAGATGATTCGGTCTGCCACAGCGACCACAGAAACACAAGGGAATCGTGGACTTCTTTTGCTTCTTCCCCTGTTTCTCGCTGGCCTGCACAATCCCTTTCTGCTGCTGCCTGCCCTGGGGCACTGCCCAGACTGGCTGCACAGCAGGGGCCAGAGCAGGCTGCATGACAGTGGTCATAGCAGGCTGCATGGCAGTGGCCATAGCAGCCAACTTACGACCTGAGGTGCGCAACCTCGCACAGGCCTGTGCCATCTGGGGGACAGAAGGATCCCCAGGAAGCGCCTCTATGACTGCTTTGCAGGCAGCGTTGCAGTTGTGCCTCGCAAGGTGTTTGAGTATATGTCTCCTTGCATCAGGATCTGCCACCTGTTTCTCCACAGCAGCAGTCAGCCTGCCCACAAACTGCAGGAAGGGCTCATCAGCCCCCTGGACAGCTGCCACAAAGGACTCCTTCGGGGCCGCCATTTCAATGGTTTGGATGACAGCTGCCATGCCTGTTTCCTGGCACTGCTCAAGCACCAGGGGATCAAGGCCAGCTTGTCCATTAGGGCCAGCATAATTGCCTGTGCCCAGCAGCACATCAGTGCTGATCACATGCCTGGGGTCCTCCGGACCCCGCATGGTGTTCCACTGCACGGCCCTGACTGCTAAATCAGTCCATATGGACTCAAAGATCTCGTATTCCACAGGCTGAAAAAGGACACGAGCTATGCTTCGGATATCCTAGAGTGTCAACAGGTCAGCAGCCAGTACACGAAGCATCTGCATGACCTGGTCAGACCCCAGACCATATTTGCCAGCCTGATCACAGAGCTCCATTGTAGCCTTCCAGGATAGGGGTTGATAAGTATTGTGGGTGACACCCCTAAGCACAGGGAAAGCCTGGAAGCCCCCCGATGAGGCGACAGCACTTGTTAAATCCCGACCTGTGGACCCCACAGGCTCAGGGTAAGGTGCCTGACCAGGGGCCAGCTCGATACCACCTGACATCGTGTCGCCCGCACCCGCAGAGAAGGGGAGCGCCGGGCCCAGGCCGGCTCCAGCCGAACCCACGCCCACAGAGGAACCAGCAGCTCTGGCCACATCACGGGCACGGGTCCCCGCAGCAGCCGGCGAGTGTCCCGGCGCAGACGGGACGGGCACAGCTGCGGGCACTGCCCCCCGCAGCGCGGGGGGGGAACGGGGCACAGAGAGGGGCGCGGCTCGCTGAGCCAGGTCACCGCCCCGCGCCGTGACCGGGGGCAGCGGCGGGGGCGGCGCGGGCAGCTGCGCAGCCTTGCCCAAGCCCAAGGACGTCCCCGTGCCGAAAACACCACCCCCCGTCGCACCCGGGGGGGGCAGCGCGGGGAAGGGGGGGTCTGGAACCGCCCCTGAGAGGACCCCTTTTGCAGCTCGGAGACCCATCGCAGGCAATGCCCCCCCCGCTAGGTGCAGGGCGGGGCCTTACAGGCCGGTCAGTGCCCGTCCCCGCCTGCCTCCACTGCCTAGGCACGCCCCTCGGGCTGCATGGAGGCAGGGGGGGTTGGTGGAGGTCCTGCCGGGACCCGCCCCCAGAGGATGGGTCGTAGAAACACCACAATTCGGGCAGAGCGTTGTTACAGAGTCCTGCCCAATGAGAGGCAGAGACCGATCCTGGGACTCCTCCCCACCCCCGAACGCCAGGAGGGCGCTCCGCTGTTTCTGCTGCGCGGGGAGGGGCGGGGCCGGCTTTGCCGGCCCCACGAGGCCTCCAGCAGGCTGCGGGGCGCCGCCCACGCCCTGGCCGGGGGCCCGAGGGCCGCGCTCTGAGACAGAAATGTCTCCCTTCACAGCGCCGCGGGGGGGAGAGGAGGGCTCTGCCTCCTGCCGCGGCTCAAAATCCCCCCCCGCCCCAGAAAGGACCTCGGCTTCCCCCTCGCTCCCTCCGTCCTCCGGGACGGGAGAACCTTGTTGGGAGCCGAGCTCTCGAACAGAACCTTGAGGGCTAGAGCATTCAGACCAGTGGAAAGAACCATTAGACCTTTTCCAGTGCATCAGAAGCTGTGCGATCTCGACATCACAATCAATGGAGAGGGCCTCAAAAAGGTGTTCACCAAGCAGGGACCACGCCTCCCTGGAGAAAGCCTCCTTGGGATCTGAAAAAAAACCTTGGCCTCTTGCCCATAGGAAGAGCTCCTCAAAGCCACCCTGGGAGACAGAAACCTGTCTCCTTTCCAGCAAATCTCTCCAGATATCCAGGACCAGTGAGTCCTCCACAGAAGACACAAGGGTTGGCATGTTTCCAAAAGCTGCAGGCAAAGTGCCAAGCGGCCACTACACAAGCAGGGAGGAGGGGGGGTTTAAAATCACCGATCTCACCCAAAGTGCCTCACACTCCGATGAGCACCAGACGCTGTTCTCACGAGGGGTCACCAATTGTCACGCTGAGACACGGAAGGAGCACGCTGGACACGCTCAGTCGCCCAAGGCAAAAAAGAGAAACTTTATTTACAGTTTCTACAATTTATAGACTCTCTAAAGTGAGAGTGGATTGGAGGATAACATCCCTCCTCTGAATCACACTGGCCAGGTGAACAGTCTGTCAATTTTCTCCTCCTCCAAGAAGGAATGCGAAAAACACATAGTGTTTTGGTAGAAAGTGTGGGAATTCTGACTCCAAGAATGTAAACATCAGAAGGCTTTGAAAATCAGGGCGACAGCACCCAGCCTCTCTGATACCTGAGGACCAGTTGAAACACAAGGAGGTTTATTTTCTGTCAAATTTTATACGCTTATCACAACAGAATGTCATGAAGAACAGTGTCAAATGCTTTGCACAAGTCCAGGTAGATGACATCAGTTGCTTTTCCATCATCCACCACCTCTGTAACCCCATTGAAGAAGGCCACTAAATTTGTCAGGCACAATTTGCCTTTAGTGAAGCCATGTTGGCTTTCACCAATCACCACCTTATTTTACATGTGCATTAGCAGTTTCCAGGAGGAGCTGCTCCATGATCTTGCTGGGCACTGAGGTGAGACTGAATGGCCTGTAGTCCCCTGGGTCTTCCTTACTTCCCTTTTTTAAAACTGGGGTTATGTTTCCCCTTTTCCAGTAAGTGAGAACTTCACCAGACTACCACAACTTCTCAGATATGATGGATAGTGGATTAGTCACTTCATCCACCAGTTTCCTCAGCATGGTGGTGCATTCCTTCCCCCCCCACACACACCTCAGGCCACTCTAAGATCTCAGAAATTCTTGTTAGGCCTTGGCCTTCAGTAATGAGTTAGGCAATGATTATTTCCTTGACCTTATCAGAAAGTCATGCATGACTAAGGTGGGTATGGTACTTCTGTTGCCTAACCAAGGAGGGGGGACAAGAGATATTCAGTCACTCCTGATAGCCTCGGAACTTTATCTGGCTGTATCATCCTGGAGATTGACAGATGACTTATTGTAAGGCCTCAGAACTTGCTCAACGAGTCTCTTGAAAGGGCTTGCAGATTTTTATGTATCCTGAGTTAGATGCAAGGGAGGAATACCAACAAGACATTCTCAAGAGGTCAAAACAAAAAAAAACCTTCAGAAAATCAGGGAACTTCGGCAACAGTTTAGAGCAACATTCAATCAACATAAAATATTTCACAAAGCATTAACTTAGCAAACTCCAACGGATCCAAATTTAAGTTACTCTGACTTTGAGAAGAGGGAATTAAAAGAAGAAGAAAGAGCAAGAGAGAAGATATATAGAAAAAAAACAAGTATAGCTACCACTCCTGGGTTCCAGTGGTGTTTCAGCTGATATTAAATCCAAGGGAAGGTAGGGTCAAGATATGTGCTTGCCTCATTCTCTGACTTAAGTGTTGGAGTACAAGCCCCCTGGGTTACCCAGGGGGAGAGAAGGATACAGGGGTTGAATTGAAGCCTTTAGACATTGAAATATATTAAGCCACTGTCCTGGTTTAGGGCAAATTTGTGAGAGAACCCCTGAATGGGGTCCCTCTGGGAAGCAAACCCAAATGGCCCCTCCCCCAACTGGTTTTGGAAAAAAGAACTTCCTTGGAGAAAAATGAAAAAACTATTTATTTAACAAATAAAGAGCCCACAAGCATAAGGAATGAATATTATGAAACAAGAAGACCTCTCATTGCTCTGGAGGAGATGGTAAATTCAGAAATTCCTTGCTGTGGGTAGCTCAGCTCGCTCAGTCTCTTATCAGTTCCTCCGGTGATGGAAAAATGCCGTCCTGGGCTCCGAGGAGTGCAGGCGTGAAATCTGGATGTCTCTGGGTTTTTCAGTACAGGGCACGTCTCAGACAAGAACAGTCCAGGAGCAGGAATGCAGAGGAGGGAATGCTGTTTTCAAAACAAACTCCACAGGTCTTCTTTCTCCCCTTTTACTCTCTGAACTAGTCTCAGAGCAGTGATTCTCTCTCTCTAGGATCCTGCTTCGTGAGTCTCTGCTCATGCTCCTCAAGGTTGCTCCTCCATGATGATTCTCCCCTTACCAGCTATCCCTCTTTTATCTCACTCATCCTTATTGGATATAGCTGTTACTCATCAGGGGCAAGGCTGTACTGGTTAATTAACACAGCTGTTATTTATCAGGAGTTAGTCTTGAAGGTACAGAACATACAGCATAAAAAGAAGAGACAATGGGGGATACAAGTATCAAAAAATCACCCCAGGACAGCCACGTAAATATGAAATAGAAGCTTAGACCTTAGTTTTAAGCAAGCAGACTTTAAGTGCCTTAGGAATTAGTTAGCTAGCACAAGAGCTCAGAGCCCTTGGGCCTGGTAACTCAGCTTTACACATAACAAAAACAAAGTAGAACATCACTTACACTATTAGATAGAGTAGGTACAATTTTTACATGAATAAGATAGAAGCTTTTAGGTTAATACATATGCTATATGCGTAGATTTTTGTGTAAGGACTGATGCTAACTTTCATAGTTTTTCATAGTTTTACACACTTTCAAAGTTAGGTTTAGATTGGTGTAGAGAGATTGTTTTAGAAGTGTGTTCTCAGTTAATTGGACAACCTGTAGATAAGGACATGAATATGAATTTAGAGTTTATGGATAAAAATCCCCTGGTTTTGGGGCAATGACATTGATTCATCAATTCTTTGGTGATTGATCCACCCTCATGCTATCTACCATAAGAGCAATGGGGCTTTGCCAGGGAGGCGTGGCCAGGGAGCTGTTGCCAGGATTTTGTCAGGTATTATGTCACTTAGGGAGTGCTTCTGCTGTTTCTGCTACTGTGGCTGTGGGGGGGGGGTGCTACTGCTGCCGTGGCTGCTGCTATGGCAGTAGCTCCTGCTGCTTCAGCCGCTGCTGTGGGGAATGCTGACGCTGTTTTGAACCACAACGACACAGGACTCCGATGTCAGAAGGCTAAGAATGACGCCAGTTCTTAGCATGAGAACAACAGAAGGCTTTATTACAATTTCCTTGGTTTCTTTTATAGCATGCTCCACTACAAAAGCTGACACCTCTCTCCATTGGTTAAGTAACAGAAACAACAGACGACACCTGGGAGAGTGGGTGTTATGAGAAAAAGGGAACTGTTTACTTAACATGTTATGAGAGAAAAAGCAGTTTTCTAGAAAACTGCTTTGGGAAGAGAGAGAGCTACTGAAAGGTTTCCCTTGGGAAACTAGCACAGCTCTCAGGCTCAGAAATATCGAGCCCATAGAACGCTGCTTGGGACTGGGAACCTGTCTCTCCCTGCTGCCGGGACTTTTGCCAATCTGCCTTTCTCTGCAGCCAGGACCCCCGTCCAGCCTGCTTTCCCCTGTGATTGGAACCCCTTGTCAATCAGCCTTCTCCCCTGGGCCAGGTTTTCCCTGTCACTCTGTTTTCCCCGTCACTCTGTTTTCCCCATGGTTGGGATTCTCTGTTAAGCTGTTTCTATGACTACTGGGACTTTGAGTATTGTAACTTTTAGTAAGACCGCATATTAGAACTCTAGCCTTCGAAACTGATGCATTTATATAATAAACACCTTTGTAATAACCAGAAAATGCTCTTGGCCTTTTAAGATCTCAAACCCATGATTATCTTGACACTTAAGTACACTTTGGCTTTCTTGGACCCTTTCTCTAGGTGGGACTTCCAGTCTGGTAGCCACTTAGGAGCTCAGTTAGGGACTCCAGGAGTGAGGGGTGGAGCATTGCCCCCAGTGTATTAGTGATCAGCGGCCACTGCAGGGCACTGGGTTACAGGCCCCGGGGAGTGAGGTGTGTGGAGCAGTGCATCGCCTCACTAAGGCAAGACTTGTCTTGCCCTTTTCCCCATGCATGCACCTGAAATGCTTCGAGCCAGCAATCCTTCCAGTCTCTCACACTAAAGCCAAGTATCTTGTGACCCTATAAACAACGGTCCCTAAGTGAGGTTCTTTGAGCTCTCCTTGACTGCCAACCAGATGCAACCAGCATTTCCCTCTGAGTGAGATGCCTTTCAGAGCCAGCAAACTCTCAAGTTTGCTATACTCCTTGAGGCTCAAACCTTTGCCCATTTGTAATGGTTTTTTAAAAAAAACTCAGTGGAGAAAAGACTTTGAGACCCCCCTCCCCCCCGACAGTGGAGGGGTAAAACAAAGAAAAAAACAAGACTACAGGAGGTTAAAAACATTAGAAGCTCAATTTACTAAAGAAAATAGCAATAAACACAACAGTAAAAAGAAAATTGTACAAAAGAGGGAATGGTTTAACCAACAATGGCAAGGTGTCACGTGCCCCCTGGAACAAAGGCAAGATATCGGGGGCTTACAGAGTGGCTCTGATGGCAGCTGGTACTTGAGACGCGACTCCAATGGTGGCTATGGGATGCTGGCACTGCCTGGAGCAGCCCCGGACCTGCAGTGGAGCAGCTTTCTGATCTCTGCATCAGCAGTGGAGGGGGATGGCGGCGCGGTTGTGGAGCGGCCCCAGA
Source organism: Acrocephalus scirpaceus scirpaceus (assembly GCA_910950805.1). Classification (NCBI taxonomy): domain Eukaryota; kingdom Metazoa; phylum Chordata; class Aves; order Passeriformes; family Sylviidae; genus Acrocephalus; species Acrocephalus scirpaceus. The sequence goes on along the minus strand of OU383795.1, from coordinate 2,384,297 downwards.
CCTGCGATGGGATGGCTTCTCTCACTCCAAGCCAACAGTTCAGATTGCGCAACACAGCTTCCTGGGTGGCAGCTCGAGGACTTGCTAGGGTGACTCTCCCAGGAACTGGGGAGAGCAAGAAGGAAGCCCTGTGTTTCCGCTGCCTGGTTTTAAAGGGCACAGCACCACTCTCCTTCTGTGAACAGGGCAAAACAAAAAGTTCCACTTAAAGTCCTGCTTATGGCACTTTCACCTTCCCTGCTGAAAACTGCGACCCCACACACACCCACACACAGTGATGTAATGGTACTGAATATTCAAAACTGAAGCTTCCCACACATACCCTTGCTTTGTAACCATAACACCATTGAGAGATGCAAAAGCATCTAATAAGAGTATTTCACTGAACTTGAGGGGAATTTTTAACAGGTATACCTTTGTACATATTTCTTTGTGTCTCTGTGTGCATATGTGAATTGCTTGAAAGTATAGTGATTCAAAGAAATTGACAGACAAACGGATTGTCCACCAAAAGCACTTTTATTTTAGCCAGTGAGCGAGCAGGGGTCCGCACCCCACCAAAATGCTTCTCCGCCACTTACAAATTTCAGTGCATTTATATAGCAATTTTATCAAAAATACCATACATCCGTACACTTCAAAGGTTAGTATCTGATAAGCAGGGGGTTAGAAATATATTGTGTCAGATTCCTATACTCTAAGCTAGTGTCCATGGGCTGGCCATGAGCAGTCTAAATGTCTTAAAGCAGCTAGTCTTCCTTATCACTTCCTTGCACAGGGGTGATTCCCTACTTGCTTAGCTATTCTGGTATACTAAGTCTAAAGCTTTTTGTTAACTCATGCTCAGGTCAAGTTAGGCCTGCCAGGCTTTTCTTATGCTAACTTGTGTTAAGTACTTGTTTACTCGTGTTAATTACTTGTGCTTACTTATGTAAAACAAACTCCTTATTTCATTCCCCCTTTTCATTATCCTGTTGCAAATTCTTTTGCAAGATCCTATTAACACTCTGTTACGACCCGTTCAAAGTGAACTAAGTTCGTATTTAGTTTCTTAGAGTACAAAGGAGGCCAAAAATGCTGTTTAACCAAAATCAGTATACTTTATTCAATATCAATGTACCCACCAAAACTGATATACTTTATTCAATATACCCACTAAAACTGATATGCAATAACAAGTAAAAGAGACTGAGGAAAGAAAGCTATATAGATGAAAACAAAAAAGAAAAAGAGAGATAGGATAGGTGAGATTATTACCTCAGAGAGAGACTAAGTCCTCGCAGCAAATCCAATAGGTCTGCCTTTGCAATCCTCGTGGCTCCCGGCCAATAGATCGACGCCGCAGACCCTTGTGGAGCTGATGGATCTTCGTTTTCCATGGGGAGGTCTTTGAAGGGGGTCTCCTCCGAGGCTGTATATATAGTTCTTTCAAGGCGACAGGCAATCGGCCAAAAGTGGGGGAGAAGTCTCGTGAGTCTAGGCCCACTGCACAAGGAGAGGGGGGAGAGGTCCCGTGATGGAGTCCAGGCCTATGCACAATGGGGGGAAGAAGTCCCATGATGGAGTCCAAGTCTGTACACAATGGGGGAGAAGCGGGGCAAGCTGGCCTCTTCGATGCAGGTGTGATTGTTTCACCTGAGAGAAAGCAATGCTTGGTGGTTCCATTGTTTCGAACAGGATGCAAAATCCGGCTTCACACATGCTCAAGTAAACACCTGAGCGGATTTAGTTCCTGTTAACACCAAGACTCCAAAACCCCCATTCTCCCCCCAAAATCATCTTCCATGACGAACAAGCATGAGACAAAATTGAGGGTCTTCGGGGCCAACTCTTACACACTCCACAGTACATAAACCTGTTGCACTACTGTTTTAATCTTCCACCACATCCATAGGTTCACGATGGTCAAGAGGAAGGTTATTAATACTAAAACTAGGACAGGGTGGATGAGGAAGTTAAAAAGCTCAGTAGCTGTTGGTGATTTCAGATTTGTCCATCCCAAGAAGATGACCCACCAGTGATGCTCTCCTTCTTTCTGTATTTTGGTGATGATTTCGGTAATTTCTTTGACATCATGTTTGACTGTCCATAAGGCTCTGCAAGATGAATTTTTGACCTCTTCAATTAGCCATTCTATATCAAGATGGTACAACATTTGCTTTAGAATGTTAATGTCCAGGCCAATTTGGAGTTTGGGCACTTCATGATGCACATAGTATGCACTCTACACAATTTTCAAAGGAAGTTATTGGTGTGGTATAGTTGAAGTCACATCCACTTATGGTTGTGAAATTACAAATGCACAAATTAGTACCATTAGTAGTTTCATTAAAAGAATCTATCATAATAGTCATGCAAGCAGTTCTCACCCTTCCCACATAATATACCTGTGATTGAGCATGGGTTACTGGCATCATTTCAAAAACACAAGTGCTGTCCTCAATGTCCAGACACAGATTCTCTCTTTCAAGCACTGCATTTTCACACACAAAACCCAGTGTCTCCCTTGGTACACATGCTTCGATACTAAGAGTTTGCCAGTTTCTAGTTTTATTGTTGAAAATGGCCCA